>JAUZSX010110869.1:0-18047 GCA_034780655.1 Idiosepius hallami
TGTTAAGTGAATATTCTTTTTTAAAAAGAATATGCTTTTTGTTAAAAGAATATTCTGTATGCAAAGAATATGCTTACGTAAAAAGAATATTCTTGTCACAGCCCTAGTTATTATTCCTTCAAAAAAACAATTATATTAAGCATCAGTGTATATCGAATATTCTGAAATCAATTTATTATTATAAGGGGAGTTCTACTTGCAGCAGTGGATAATAAATCAGACTTTGAAATCGTAACATACGAGTTCAAATCCGAGTCGTTCATATATTTACTAATATCCTTGCATGGGAATGGGATGCCACAACACAGATTAGGGGGACACCTATGATACATGGTGGAGTGCATATTTTTAAGATGAGAGACAGACACAGAGCAGAACAGAACACCGGACAAAAGACAAGTCTTAGCTCAACAGACGTGCAGATGAATGATGACTTCCTGCGCCAAAACTGTTAGTGTATATGCAGATCACGGATTGAACTTAATAGCCCCCAAGCGACACTCAAATAATTCGCTAGCAGACATCCTACGCTACATAGAGGGATAGCAGAGAGAGAGAGAGAGAAAGAGAGAGAGAGAAAGAGAGAGAGAATATCCTTGAGAAAGGTAGGAATCCCAACATTCTTTTCACCACTGGATTAAATAGGGAAAATTGTGTAATGAAAAAAATGTGTACATAATAACGTTTATCAAAAATAATTGCTCTCGGCATTAAAATTACCAAAAAAGTTTGATATGCCGTTAAACACGAATAAACAAACAAACATTTAAAATACAAAAACAAAATATGAACCAAAATAATTGTATAGTCTTACCTGTGACCATCGTTTTCTGTGCCGAATTTTATCTTTGTTTTTCAAATGAATTACCATTTTCGTACCACCTGGCATTTCCACATTCAATCTTCCCCCGTATGGAGTTAAATTTTTTTCAATAGGTTTTAATTTAATCATTCCTTTGGCTACAGACCTTTGAAATAACACAAACCGCACAAAGTTTTAGAAATATTTCAATGTACAATGCCATTTTGATATAAAATAACCGATTAGATTTTTTCAATATACATCAACTAATTGGACTATTTCAATATACAATACCTTTTAAGACTACTTTAATATACTACAACTTTTTAGGCTACTACAATTTACAATCCTTCTTTTTGATTATTTTAATATGCTATAACTTTTTCGGTTAATTCAAAATAGAATACCGTTTTCGAATGTATCAATATGCAATACCTTTTTAGTCTATTCCTATATACTATATTTTTAATGCTATTTCAATATAAATTAATATTTTAGACTGTTTCAATATGCAATATTTTTTCAGACTATTTCAATATACGATAGCTTTTTTTACTGTTTCACTGAACAATAACGTTGTGATGGTAATAATTATAAAGATGAGAACATCAGTATATATTTCATTTAACTGTAAGTAACTGTTTGTGCGTGTGCACGCGCGTTCATGAGTGTGTGTGTGTATGTGTGATATCCATCTCTAATGATATCATATAAAGCATGCCTATTTATCTTGGACTTTCATTACTAAATAAATTTTAATAACTAAAACAGGGTTTTAATTTTTCAACAAATAAGAATCACAATATTTTTGTACTAGTTGGCAAAATGTTGAATTTTGTGGGTCTTTCAATTTTTGTGACTTGGTATTTACTTAAAGAACTATAATTACTCTTGTGCCCTATGACATCTAGTTCACTGTATTCATGCTAATTTTATAAATAGATTTGAAAAATAATGAAATTCTTGATTTACTTACGTTAGTGCTTCAGGAATTAATGAAACAAATTCTTTCACAAAACCATTTGGTATTTCTTGACCAGAATCTTCGTCATATTCCCAGGAATCGTCAAAAATTATATGAACTGCAAAATTATTAATAAGATTAAAATCTATTTCCTAATTTTTTACCATTTTTCAATTTGCCAATAAATTGCTGAAAAAAATTGAATTTTCGCTTCCAACTAAAAATAACTGAACTAAATCCACCAATAGCCTTATTAGTTTACTAAGGAAAGCATTAAATATTTGTGAACTCCTGTTAGGAGATTATTTATAAAATAATTGGTGAAGTGAATGCCACATGATCTAGTAGAAAAATCTATGGCCTCTTAAACAGGACTGCAACAGTCCTTTATAAAAACTAATATATTTTTATTATCTCTTAAAAACCATTGAAAAAAAAAGCTAAACATAATTTAGAATCATCTCTTCCGAGTTCCTGTAAATTGTTTGCCAATAAAAAATAGGCCATGAATTTATTTTTATAAAGAAAATCGTCAGAATTCAACTGTTAATACTAGACTTACTATTTAGCCGATGTAGATTGGGCATTCATAACTTTCCTGTTTTGGTTTCCTAAGCCAAAAATAACACAGAACAGGAAATAAGGATAAACATGTATTGTAACTGAAATGTACAGAAAATAAGTGACAGAATAATCATCCAGCTGAGCATATTTCAAACATCTAGCGCTGTCAACCTGGTCAGACTTCTTCCTCCTACTCCCGAGAAGAAATATTCTACCAATTTTATTCTGCAGGGTGAGTCTAATCATGGGAGATGGAGTCCATCAAAACATTTACGAAGAATATTAGCCTGAATCTGAACATAATTGAACGATTGGGGTTCGAACTAATTAATAAACCACTCCAATAACTGTCCGAAATGATATCCTCGCAATATAAATTATGAAGTTATTACTTACTTTCAAGATCGTAGGTATCATTTTCATTTCTGATTGCCGTGTTTCTTCTGTTTGAAGCAGTTTCATTTTTTGTTGTGATGTTCATTACGACTTGATGGTGGTCTAATCTAGAAGAAATCAAGGGTGGAACGAACGTCATAAACATTATCTAAGAAAAATAATTATTCACATAAAAAAAATCCAACTGTATCAAACAGATCATTATGACTTGAATTTTTTGGAATTAGCAAGAAGACAACAGATTTGAATTAAAATAACCGCAGTTAAAGTGAAAATATATACAGATATCTGATGAAAATTTAAAAGATGAAAAGATTAGATAACTTGTAAAGACTTAGATTAGTTTGGCAAGAAAGTTGTTTATTTTTTTAGTTTTAACATATTTCAAGCTTTTAACACTTTGTAATTATTGCATTTTAGTTAAAATGCTATTATATTAAGTAATAAAAATTTATGCCGATTTTTAGTATCATCAAATTGTATCAATATTTATACTCGTATAATTTAGTGATTTTTACTTAAATTGCTATTTTATTTAAAGGTAAAGAAAGCAAAACGTATTTTAGTTGGATCATATTGTAACCCGTTAAGACTTGTTTCTTTTTCTTCACTTAACTCGGTATTTAAAAAATTATAAATCATTTTCCAAAAGTAATAATCAATAATTCTTAACTAATATTTAGTGCCTTATCCCTTAAGAAGTTGAACGTCAATCTAAGACTTTCTATTTTACGTCTTCATAAAATAGACAATTTAAATGTTGTATCTGTACGAAAAAATTGAACTGTTTATGGGAGGACCGTGTTGAATTATCAAAAATGCCGAAAGTTGTTTACAAAGAAGTCATTTGGAAATTTTATCCTCAAAGATAAGCTGAGTCAGGGAAGGACTAGATCAACTGATCCAAAATCCATTAAATATGTTGTTAAGATAGATCAAAAGTTAACAAGATTCAAATAATTAGCCCAAATACATAGATTAACTCAGTCCTCCACTATTTCATGGCTTCACATTGTAAGAAAATTGTATGTATTACCTGAAGAGAGATTTTAAAATTTGCAACATTTCTTGGCGGGTTTCATGCCATGTTGTTGCACAGACAATTAGTTTTGGCCGCTTCATCTCTGTTTGTCCTTCTTCATTGTTCTTTTCTTTATTTTCTTTATGATCTTGTCGCCTTCGAAGTAACAACGAAGTGTCAAGCAGTATTGGATCATAGCGAGGAACAAACAACCTTCAGATACGGAACAAAAACAAATTAGGATCATAAAGTAATACATAAACTAATAGAATTTATAAACCAAATTATATTCCCACAAATATCTCTTAATAGAAATAAGGATTTAATAGTTATGGAAACATATAAAAACTCTTAAATCAGTTCTGTAAATTAGGTTAAAAGTAAAAGATGTATTTTTAGAACGGATTTTAACAGTAACAAATTTTAAATTAGTTTCTTTGTTTGTGAAGCTGGAGATCTTTTTCAATTGAATCATCCTGTTTTTAATGGATCTCTTAATCATTTTAGAGAATTCTAAAGTATCTAAAAACATTTAGCACCTAAGCTGTGTAGATTACTTGGCCCGTGTGAGGGAAATGAAGCTTGGATATCAGTAGAAGAGGAAAGAGAATTTTCCCCAACTCGAAGTCCTCGTGAGATTTGACGGCACATGACCAACCTGCCTATATTTTACAGTAGCTGGTATTCTTTAGTGGTCACCCATATAAGTACTGTACATACTCAATGTTAACTAACATCGGTGACCTGGCAGAAACCAGTGTTTCAACCTGAATTTATCGTACTTTTAGTGTTCTTTGTGTATTCTTATGCCAGGTATTTTGTTGTAAATACACAGCATCTCATTTTGTGTCTTCTGTTTTCAATTCCAAAAAAATGAATTAAATATAATACTAATTAAATTGCTTAAAGATTGGTGATTTCATGCAACGAAGGTGGAGCTATAGAATCGTATTACACGGGTTCAAATCTCAGTCAAAACCATTGCATCTACTTTAAGCTGCATTGGACAGATGGGGCTTGTTAACTTGAAAGAGTACTCATCTAAGTGAAAAGCAGCAATGATTACAAAATCCTCAGCCTCTTCTGCTGCAAACCGCCGCTGGTTCGCTCCTCTGGGCGTGAGCGTCAGAAGTCCAGAGAGAGTCTCTGTAATGCGCAACACACTACACCTAAGAAAGTTCTGCAAGCGAAGTGGTAGCCAAGGTGGAACTACTGACGCCCCAACGAGTCATCGTGTTGGCTAGATTTGTTTATGTTCTAGAGATGTAATTACTGGAATGTTTTAAGATCAATCCTGATTCTTGGCAGTTATAGATAAGATTACTGTTATTTCTGTTATCATTATCAAATTTTATTTTATTTTCTGGTTGATTTAGCCTGAAAATGAATATAAGCTGTTTATTGGGGTGAGGGGTTACGTTTTCATCAAATCTAATCACAACTAATAGCATCAAACAACCCGAGGTTAAACTCATCAAAAAGTCATCATCGTCTACAAAAAAAAATAATAAATAACTACGTATAACAAAGTCAGAACTAAATGCTGATCAGATTTGGTCATGTCACACACAAGGGACGTATGGCGTTCAGACCTGAACTTTCGAGTGACGTGGGTTTCATTTTTGGTTTAAGGCATATCATTGTTAGGCGGCGAGGGTAGAACACTCTAGAATTATATTGTACGATTTGAAATCCTAATCAAAGCCATAGCGTTTACCTTTAACTGCCTCGACAGATGGGCCTTGTTAAGTCAGAGAAATGACACATCTAGGTAAAAGGCAACACTGATTACAAAAACCAAGGGAACTAACGAGGACGTAAAAATGTCCTTGTGCCTAATTTGAGTTTGTCGTCGACCAAGTAAATAAAAATATTTTTAGGTAATGCTGAAAACAATCATTTTTTATTAATGTTCTTATTGTCTACACGTTTGTTTTGTTTTGTTTTGTTTTTTAAGTAAAATATTGTGAAGTATTTAAACCATAGCTGGAGAGAATGTGTGAATTTATACCTTCCGCAAGGGCCAAGTTATGAATGACAAGGATTTGAATTTTGTGTTAAGATTCCATAGTCTTACTGCCTACTCACTTTGCCAAGTAAACCAACCCAGTATCGTTAGATGACGTCCTTTAAGACAGCAGTAATAAGTATAAATCAACGACGAGAAAAATGATTTGTAATGTTATTTGTTTCATTCAAAACCAAATAAATTTCTAAAACAATAAAGCAAAGTATGACTTACTTGCTTAAAAGAGCCATTCGTTCCGATTCAGGTTTCCATATATGTATTGTGATAGCCAAAGTTGTGATAAAAGTTATTACTATGATCATGATGGGTGAAAGAAGTTCGTTTAAAAAGTCCAGTTTGCAGCAACGAAAATCTGAGCTCAGTATCCCTGTCGGTATCCATTTATATTCGCATTGCAGGATCGATAGAATTAAACTTACTGGTGTAACTAAGACCAAAGGTAAGGCAAATCCAAACTTTTGCATGTGTAATTTGCAAGCCATTCCAGAGAGGTAAGTGCAGATCAAAGCTGAAATGATCTCTAGGTACATAATCCCAAAATGTCGTAAATGTTCCACTGGTTCATCAATTGTGGTCTTGTAGGTTTTCCAGCATTTCTCCAGATCATATTCGGAAAGCTCCCAGGATACAAACCAAAATAATGCTATTTTTATGGGTTCAATAAATACATTCGTTGATTCTCGATCTTTCATCATACGCTTCCTCCAACGGTTTAACGGTAAATGCCTCCCAAAAATTTTCATATCAAAAAGAGCATAGTTTTCCCATAAAGATAATGATATTATGATGATAAGTATAGGAATCACATAGTTGTAAAATTCAATGTGAGTGATTTTGATTTTGGTATCTTTGTCAGTCCAATAAAGAAAATTAGTTGCAACGTATGCTGGTAAAACTCCTACTTGGAAGATAAACACGAAAAAGTAAATGAGTTTCTTTATGAATAATCTTCTTTTACTTTGGTTTTGTTTGCCAAAGATTGTCTCAAGCAGTAAAAGAAGTGCTGGAACTTGACCAATACCATAAATCATGATGAGTCCACGGAAAATGCCCATATTTGGTAGAATGAGAAATACTAATATCGTATTTGCAAGAGTGCGTAAGATTTCAACAAGACCAATCTAAAAAAAAAGTAATATATATATATATATATATATAAATTATCTACATATAAAGAGAGAGGGAGAGACAAGTAAGAGAAACAGAGAGAGAAACCTAAGAAAAATTTTTATATATGTAATTTAAAAATTGCAATTATATTTGGCTGATATATAAGGTGGCGGACCAATCTAGTTGAGTAAAATATAAAAAAGTTGAAATAAAAATTTTGAATAAAAAATAGATTAAATGTGTTTCTATAAAAGAATGAATGTCCACATGTATGTAATATGGAAATTTCCAAACCCCTTGATGTCAGAATAATGTAGATAATTTTTAGGGGATATTATGTTAATATTAGACACGTATCACGAAGTTTGGGGAAACAGACTATAGTTATCAATATTAAGGTCGTATCACGAAGATTGGCTGATTCTAGTTTAGATTGGCTGATTCTAGTTTAGCAAAAATATGGTTGGTAGTTGGGATATTACAGCAGGTAATGGTATTCAGAAACGACTGTCTCCTTCTTTCTCTAAGTATTTATGAGGTTGTTAAGTCCACCATAACATTATGAATAGATTGTATAAATCGTTTTAAAAATAGCTTTTTAGTAATGGATAAAATATATGCAAACTTGTCATAGAAAAGTTATATCTTAAGTTTTTGAATAAAGTTATTAAAATTTTGAATAGCATCTCAATTTAGAAAGAAATGCGCTATAGTTTTGTTCATGTATAGCAAGATAGAACAATAGGGGCATAGGGAAAAGGAAGACCAGAAGAACAAGAGATACCACAAAAGAGAGGGGAAGAGATTTTAACGTCATAAGTATGATATATTTTTATTAAAGAATATTATTTATAACTCTTTTGCTATTTGACCATTTCTTATAATTATTTAGTTATTACTATTAGTAATAATCATTACTCATAACTACAAAATTAAACGAACTGGTAAAATTGCAAAATAGTCAAGTCTATGTCAAAAATATTCTTTAATAAAAGTATATTGTCATAGCCCAGGTCAAAAGATATTTAGTGCAAGATTTTTTGCTTGAAATGAATTATCGGCAGAACCGATTTATTCGGAGACATAGGATCAATCATTGCATATAACATGCAAGTTAATAAACCAATTTTTGTCCATGTTTTTGTCTTTTATAGAATGCATTAATGTTAATGGGGGCAGGATGAATGTTCAGATTCATATGTTATTTAGGGTTTCTGTAACTACTAATGAATGCTCTTTGTCCATTTTTAATTTGCTAAAACTGGACAGTGGGCCACTGTATTTACTTGATAATAGTTTAATAAACACGATAATTTCCCTAAAATAGAAAATTTTAAGCATCAATTTCTTTAAAAATCAAATACTTATTTTCATATCATTTTAAACATATAACTAATAAAATATATTTCTTCTGTAAGAAATATTATTTGTTTGGGTTAATAAAAAGTAAAAAATAATAAATTACTTTGGGGATTTTACACCAAAATAAAGTTATAAAAAAAACTATTGAGGTTTTTTATTTATTTATTTTAATTTTTTCATTTAGAGTCTAAAGCCAGATAAAATTGTTATAGCTTACTTAAAGTTATAAACTAAACTTTTAAAAGAAATTTTTAAATCTATTTTTTATTCAGATATTAATACACGTATTGCGATTTAAAAATGCCCTCAATATACGAGCTTGAGCCATAGTAGTTATATTACTGTCCCATTCGATCTAATACAGATGGGAAAAGTATAAATTACCAAAATACATTCATTTACAGATTATATCATGAAAATTTAAAACAATGTGTCGACGTATGAATGATATCTATAGGAAGGTTGTTCTTCTCGGCATTAAAAGGTTGACAAAGTTGATATTGCATAAAAACAAGGACAAACGCTTAACTATTTCAAATAAAAATTATGTCCCACCAAGGTAAAATAAATTTTTAAAAACTAATGCTTTGAACAATCATATTTTTTCGTTAGTCACTTTTTTTCTCTTTAAAGATACACATCTGACTACCTTTTATCATATTTATCCTAATTTTCTAATACGGTACAGATTTTTAGTTTATTTTCTGTGCTAAATCATTAAAAAGTTTAAGTAGAATAATTGTTTTTTAATATCTTTTTTCAAAAAAATTACAGCTAATTGAACTTGATTACATAACAATATAAACACAAACCCATATTTTAAAAAAAAGTCTTTCTGTACATTTATTGAAAAAATAAATACTCACTTGCCTATTTTTATGCAAAATAGAAAAAAACTAATAACGGTTATTAATTAATGAAATTATATAAAATACTTACACATATATAGGATTTCCATGAAGGTGATACTTTTCCACGAAAAGCACATTTCATTGCATTGATAATCCAAGATGATACCATCGGTATTCCAAGAGAAATAAACAATTTGCCATGATCCTGGAAAACAGAGAAAAAATAACAAAGAGAGTGTTTCGATAATTATTTGATTACAGTATTTTCTAGTGTTAATTGTTATTTAAATCTATTCAGATTTTTCTTTAATGTTTACAGTATATTAAGTTTTAAAAAAGCAGTGTCGTTTTTTAAGCACTTATTACAACCTAGTTATTTGTTTTGGGATATTTTCATTTCCCACAGTTGATATTTAGCAATGATTTCAGTGGTTTAACCCTTGAGAAACGGATATCAATCACTAGCATCAATACCAGTAGCAGATGTCTGGTCATTTAGACGATATACATGCTGGGCATCCCTGCTTTTGCTAAGATCTCGATGCAGTGATGGTAGAAAGCATTTACCCTACAATCCTGGTGAGAGCAGAGGGTGAATGCTTCTTCACTACGGTATAGGAAAGTGCTAAGTCACAACTGCCTGGTCGACTTTCATCATAGTGTTGACAGCCAGCATATCGTTGTTCCACACTGTACAGAGATAATCGCGTGTTTACTCATTCGTTTATAAAGCCGTATCGAGGATCGAATCCCAGAGTTGCCATTTTTTTAATACTTATCTCAAGTTTTTTTTAATGTTCTAAGCTATGAATTAATGGTTTGATTTTAGTTTATTTACTGTGTTAACGCTTTAAAAACTTTAAATAGTAGAATAATTATTTGAAAAAATTATTTTTGTTAATTAATGTATAAATCTAGTTGGAAACATATATCTTAACAAATGTAATATATAAAAGTGAAATTTAGTAGGAAACTAGTATGCTTAATGTTTAGTCATTTTTAAACTCGATATTTATCAATAGGCATATACTCTGGATTTATTAGCTAGTTTTGTTTTTCATTGTATAAAACTTATTTTGAAGCGTATTATATGTGATATAGTGAATGTAATATTAAAAAAGAATTCAATTAAAATTGCAATAAACTTTAAATTATAATACATGATTAATTGAAGTAAAAGAAGCAAGATGGATAAATCTACACATATACAAGTTATTATATGCGTTTCTTCGCCGATATAGAGTTATTTGTTCTTTCTATCTAAATGGATTCTTTGAAGGTGCGTAGTGACAATAAATATTTTTTAACTATATTCAAGGTGTCCGAAAAGTTGTTGTGCTATAGGATATAATGTCTTAATGCTATTGGAGTACATTTCCAGAATTTCCTTTAAGCTGTGATAATGTAGATAGATAAAATCTTTTTATGGGTAAAAATTGTATAATACAATTGATTTATAATAAAATCTACTGTTTATTAGTTTATTTAAATTTCTATAGTGCCCCAGAAATTTTAGGACAACCTGTATTTTTTTAATTATTTTTCAAACATTTTATGCAGTCATATTTTACCAATCTTAACCCTAAGTATGCTAGTTTTTTTTAACAATTTGTTGCTTGTTGGGGTAGCAGAGGAACTAACATGTTTGATATTTCAGTCAAAATAGAAATAAATGTGTACCTCCTCTTTATTTCTGGATCCAGCCAGCAAAAGTAACCCAATGCGGTTTGAGACAGCGAACGATAATATCCCAAGAAACGTGCAAATATAAAACCACAGCCGAAAGATCTTCAAGACTTTTGTGAAGAAATCACTATCATCCTCAATATCCCTTTCTGTTTCACGAAAAGCATCGTAAGCCCTGAAAAGAACGAAAAAACATTATATAAGTTAATATAAACCTTCTTATTGTGACAAATTAATTTATTTACTTTAGATGATATCTCAACGATAAAGAATTGATTATTACTTATAAATTTATCTAAGTAAACACATAATAATTATACAAGCGCGCGTACACACACATATTTATATATAAATAGTAAATAAATCCAAATAGGCGACCGCTGGTGACAGTTAGTTTTACTCCTGTGTGATCATCAGATGGTCTAATGATCGCACAGGCGTGAGTTAGATTTTTCTTTTCAGTCATCGTCAAAGTCCAGACTAACGGAGCCATGGCAAGAACTACAACGGAAAATATGGCCTCGAAAAACAATGGTACAAGGTTTGGTGGCAATGGTCCATTTTGGTTTAAAAAAAAGTTCGAGGAGTCAAAATAAATATCACTGGGATAGGATATGTCTTTCTAAAATTGGTTAAGTTTGTCACTAGCCATCTAATCCGTAATAATTTATCACTTTACTTTTGCATACTACATATGCAGAAACTGGACTTATGTGTAAAATTTCAGGTCAAGCTTGACTAAGCAAATAAACATAACATAAAGAACGAATCATGATAAAATCTACTAAAACAAATTAAAAGAGATTTTAAATTTTTGTCATAAAAACACAGATAAAAGGTTGATTTCACAAGGCTATGGTAATCAAAAAGCAGATTCATGCATTTATATAGTGCAGAAGTAAACCATATGCCGAAACAAAATCCTTTTAAATGGCATGTTAAAATCGTGAATGTAGTCTTTTGATAAAAATTGTGTATAAAATTATAAGAATTTTTGTAAAACTTTTCTAAGCATAAGTAGGTTGTACTACTTAATCTTTCAATCTTAACACACAAATTGGATGCTGAAATTTTAGCTAAACTTGTCTCAAAATAAGACCAATTATAATTCAGATTTTTTTAATTCACTGTGACAAAACTCTCAGCAATCAACGACGTTATCTATAAAGACTGTGTTGTTATTTATCAATTCTCACAAACGCGCGTTTAGGATCATTCGTATGACATTCAGAAGATTATTTGCATTTTATGCCATTTTTTTCGTTATCATCCACCCTAATTGTAGGGGAAAGAATAAAACATTTAGACTGATGTAAAGCTTTTAGCTCATGGTTTGACGAGTAAACAAGAAAAGAAATAAGTAAATGAGATAAATTAATTGTAAATTATTTCCTGTTTTTTTATAATAAATGTTTATAACTCTTTTAACAGCCGTGATATAGAACTAGCTTTAATGGTGTGATGTGTTTGCGAAAATAGGCTCTTTTATGATTCTTATTTATAGATTTCAAGCATAATAAAATAAATATTTCTATTGGGATCAAAAAGATCCCAAGAACTCGTGAGAGAAGAAGTGATAAATTCTTAACGAAAGCGTAATGTGGGTGATGACAATGACAGTTTTAAAAATAAAACAAATTGACATCTAAAGATCTATGTATCACTTTCTAAAACTACATATTAATGAGGTTAACCACAGATAGCAAGAATTTAATCTGGTTTTACCCTTTGAAAATTGATCTGCTAATATTAAATCACTTGATATGCATTTCATGAAGGCAGATGACTACCAGGATACAGATTATGTGGCCTGATGTCTTGGGTTACAATAGATACGTCAAGTTTCCCGAGATCAAAGAAGCCAGACTGATCTATTTAATAAAGTAAATAGAATTCCTTTTTGTACCATTTAAGCTTTATAATTTGTAATCGATGTGACTGATGGGATAGAAATAAGCCCTAAATAGAACGGTGGTGATTAATGGGATTAGAAATAATTATAAATAATTTAAAAGCTAAAAAAATTTCACCTATGTATATATGATATTTACTTGGTTGAGCACCAACCCAAGTTAAGCACAAGGTAATTTTTTACGTGCTCTATATATCTGGGCTATTTGCATTCAGTGATGCTCTTCACCTAGATGAGATGCTTATCCAAGTTAACGAGACGCATTTGCCCGAGGCAGCTGAATGTGAATGCAATGGTTTTGACTGGTATTTGAACTCGAGTACTACGGTTCTATAGTCCAAGCTTTTATTAATGTATGTATAAGTATGTTTTGTATAATTATTCAATATTAACTTTCATATTTTTGAAAATGCCCCTCAATAATTTTTTTTCTTGTGTGTGTACGCAATCCTAAAATTGATGATCTTTCGAAATAAAAATTTAAAGAAATTGCATCTTACGGTATATTTGATTCATTTGTTTCTTCGTTTAAAGTATCAACGTTTTTAGATGTGTCTTCTTCAGGGTGTTGAGCAATATGTGCGAAGTCGACACTCGAAGCCCGTTTCCGAATATTTGGCGTATTATGCTTGGACAGCATCTTTCCTGCTTCTTGATAGTGACCATTGCTGGAAAAAGACGATCTTCGAGATACTTGACCACTTGACAAATCCATCTGCAATAGATATAAATCAAAATGGAAAATATTAAACAAAAGCCAGAAAAATATAAATGTATAAAGTTCAAGAAAAGAAATTAAATGAATATAATAAATGAAAGTTAAACAAATATCCCGCATAAAAGTTTCAAAATATTTTTAAGTAGTGCTGATTCTGAACCATAAAAAGGGAAAGTAATTACTTCTTAACGAATTTGCTTAACTCAAAAATTGAAAAAAGAATCGAAATTGATAGTTATAAAAGTTTAAAAAGAATGTCAGAAAATTCTTTAACCTGGATTATAAATCAAATCTATACAAGATTTTGTTTTGTACAAACGAAATAACAAAAACAAAAGTTTAATTAGTTTCTCAGATGTTATAGCTAATCAAATTTACTTGTCCATTAATTATTGAAATTCATACTTTTACCAAGGGTGCTAGTGTCGAATATGAACATGATGGAGGGGGGCTAGGATTTGAACTTAGACGATTCGAAAATCTGATTGCCTATTCATTGCCTTAAATGGACATCCTTTTATTTGATGTTAGATTTTTTTTAATTTTACAAATAACCTTTTTATTTAAATTATATTATTAAATTTAAAATATTTATTTTCCCGGTAAAAACGTTTTGAAATGACCTAAATTTTGCATAGATTATTATGCGGTATTTATACAATTAACACTGCTACACATACAGTATTATATACATTTATTTAAAAGACGGATAAGAAAAGCTGAAGGCCGAAGTGTCTCATACGTTCTTGTTTACTTTGCATTTAACTCAGTTATGGATCCATACATAAATTTAAAATATAAATGCCTAAGCAGCTATATTGATTACATTAAAAACTCATTTATCAAATGCGTATTAATCGATATGTACAGTCTATATTTGTGGAGTTATAATCACATAGTTCTTAAGATTATTTTATTGATCTAAAATTTAATTACGAGAGACGAAGCAAAAAAGGAATTTATTAAAAGAAAACACTTAAGAATTAAATAGACATACGTTGTAATTGATAACTACATGAAAACAAAACAAAAAAAACGTTAAGACATAGAAAAAATTGAGAAATTGAATGCAAAATTTTTTTTTATTCAAAACTCATTGGAAATCACTCTGACAAAAATAAAAAAAACTTATCATTCATTTTTCTCAGTATTTTGTAAATAAGTCAGCTAAAAAGCTTCGTAGGGGCCAGATGATGAGGTTATATATGCAGCATATCTAATAAGAGAGTGTTTGGTTGAGAAAAATTATAGAATATTAGACATTAACAACTTACATGTACCATCTTTTTTTCTAAAATTTCTTTCTCCTGGTAGTTCAGCAAAATCTAAAATTTATAATCCAGGGGAGAATATAGAAAAAAATAATATTTTAAAGTTTCATTATAATCATGTGATTTACATAAAACAAAATTTGTCATTTAAAGTTAATTTCAAAATATATTGCTCAATTCATTTGATTTTTTCCCGTTCAATTAAAAAAGAAAAAAAGTCTTAAACTATCATTTAATGTAATTAGATTTTGATTATAAATATATATTACTAAATTTAATTATATATAAAACATTAATGATAAGAAAAATCTACATAAATAAAGTAAAATAAAACACAGTAAAAATCCATTAAAACTTTTTTTTACTCAAAGTTTTAATCAAAAATTATTATATAGTTAAACTAAAGAAATATATTAAACTAAGCAAATAGTATGTTATGGATACAATTAAAATAATTTTTTTTCTGATTGTTAAAATTGAACGGAGAAGCTTTTTTATTATTATTCATTACTGTTAAAAAAAAACATTTCAAACTAAAAAATACTAATTTTAAAAGTATCTTTCGGAAAATCTTTTTTATTTAAATTTCAGTTTTACATCAACAAAAATATAACTTTTTAAAATAGAAGATATAATTTTTCAGAATACTTTGAATAGAATCTTTAAACGAAGTAATAAAAACATATGAAAACTGCATACGTTTGATTCTGAAGTGGGTATATGTTATTAATCAAAAAAAAGAAAGATAGAAAGATACCCGTAAATAACATATTATGAGAATCAATCAATATTTTCCACTAGTCTACGTAAATTAGTCACCTTTGTTTTCCCAAAGTGAACCTTTTCAATTCCGGAAATCTTGACAATTCTTTTACATTTTTCCAAATCAGATTGGGAATATGGTGAATCATAAATACTGTCATATCTAAGTAAATAAGACGACAAAAACAGAATAAGATTATAATTCATTTAAATTCTAGAATCTTAAAGTAAAAATATTTCAAATATTGACGACTTCAAACAGTTGGGAAATGTAATGAGCACTTAAAAACTGGTCTTGTGCCTAACACGATTTAGTGCTTGGTCAAATATATATCATATTTCATAGTTTCCAATGGTTAAAGGTAAGTTATATTTTATATACGTATAATGTTGCAACTCAATAATTTATAACTGTACACATGAATAATTTATAAAGTTACCAATTAATAAACAATAACTATACAGATTAATAATTTATAAAGGTAAAAATCAATAATTTACAAAGTTAAGAATAATTAATTTATAAAGGTACACATTATTAGTTTATTAAAGATCAAATTAATGATGAATAAAAAAACAAATTATTAATTTATAAAGTTAGAAAACAATAATTTATAAAGTTAAGAATTCATTTTTTTTCAGAAATTGCAAATAAGTATGGATGTTTTTCTAAAATTAATGTTTAAGACAGATATTTTAATTAAAAAAATCTTGATTTAAAATTAATACAAGAAGTATTTCAATAAAAATGATTTGTTAATGTTCTGTGTTTACTGACTTGTTAGCAAATGCTGCATAAGTCATTCTGATAGGAAAACCATGCCTTCGAAATTTTGCAGCATCGGCAAGTCCGCAGGCAATTAGTTGTGCTTCCATACAACGATAATCAAACTTTTTTGGCTTTAAATCAGTATTCGGCTTAAGGCATCTGACAAAAAAAAATAAAAAAAAATAAATGAAAATATTTTGTATGAATCAGTATAAAATCAAATGAGTTTTACTGAGTTCAGATCAAGAGTTAATCTCGCAATTATTCTGGAAACTAATGTGAAAAAAATTTATCTCTTATACAAAAAATGTCTTTTAATTATTTTCAAAACAATTAACCATATCATAAAACGAACAAACACACGTGTGCATTCACGCAGACAAACACAAATATTTACACGCAGACAAACACAAATATATACATGCAGACAAACACAAATATATGTATAATAAGAAAAACTTACAGAAAAAACAATTTGGAGAATATCAATCGAAATATTTTAAATTCAGTAGAGTGGAAGTGGTGGTATTTTAAAACACAAAATCCCATATTAATATAAGATTTAGCAATTGCAAGAAAAATGTTGAATATATTTGGCGTTTAGAACATCTATACATGAAAAAAAAGTAAATTTACACGCAGTGATATTTACTCTTTACCAGCAAATGATTTAAAAATAAAATAAGGTTCTTGCTTAGTCAAGGGAATTATATAATACAGTTGTTTTAATATTAGTTTTCTGATTGGTTCATTAACTTCCTACCTGATTATAAATGAAAATGTCCTAATCCTGATGTCCATTACAACAATTTGTATATCCAGAAATAATTCATCATTTTTATTCTATTTATATTTTAGTTTTAAATAGCATAAACGACTTCTGCCAAAAAATACTAGAAGTAAGCCACTGCTTTTTTTTCACATAAAACAATAACTTACAGCTTTTGGAATAAAAAAAAATATAATCAAATTATTATTAGAATCTTAGCACACACACAACCTACTTACAAACCACAGGTAAATATTTGACAACTGGAGGAAGCAATAAAATTGAATTTCCGTCGAAAAGTTTCTATGATTTAAAAGCTGCTGTATATTTCAAAAATTAAATAGTTACTTCTCCTTAATTTTTTAGGAACATTTAAATCATGATAAATTATAGATTAATATATTTTGTAAATCATTGATAAAATAAATCTTACAAGTTATTCTCATCATTATGTATTGATAAATTTATACCGAAATATTTTAGCATTATTGTATGTTAATTTCATGTATAATTGGTAAACTTACCGTACAAACATCAATTTTGATTGGGTCAACTTCGTCTGTAGCTGACGCAGCGAATTCTATAAAAATCAAGAAAATCAATATAAATGCGTAGCAAATATCACTTTTAAAATAACGAAAAAATAGCAAAAAACTACATCTTTTAACATTCTTCTGAACATCTGCTAATGTAAGAAATCACATTGGATCTAATTTCTATTAAAATTGCTAATTATGCTAATCTTTCAGGATTAAAAAAATAATTATTGCAAACGTCAGTCAAGAATAATTTTTTTCTGAATATTCAGTCTTTTAAGACGGCTAGTATATATATAGAGTATATAGTAAATTTTAATTTAATGTTCATAGTAATTAATCTTATTGCACATCGTAAGTAATCTTATCAATCGTTTTACTCACTCTGAATTGTTTTGTAACTGTTTCAGATCTTTTTATTCCAAAATCTTTGGTTCTAAAATAAAAAAGTAAATCATCAATTCAAAATAAGGCCAGCAAATATTATATTATATTAATAAATAGTTTATACAAGTTATATATAAA
>JAUZSX010110978.1:0-18046 GCA_034780655.1 Idiosepius hallami
TCTCTCTCTCTCTATCTATCTATCTGTCTTTCTCTCTCTCTATCTCTCTTTCTATCTCTCTTTCCTTCTTTCTCTCTCTCTCTCTCTCTCTCTCTCTCTCTCTCTCTCTCTCTCTCTCTCTCTCATCGGAATGAGTGGATTTGATTTTTGTTAATTAAATTTTTTTTTTTTTCTTTCTGAGTCAGTTGTTCATTTTGTTAGTCATTTATGCAACAAACATTTCTGCGCAAAACTCATCTTCTCTCACTTGCTGATCATTAACAATTGATTTTGAGACCCAGGGAATTAATTCCTGAACATTTTTCTTGTGTCTATTTCAAAATTATTAATTTTATCCGGCTGTAACATTAATTTGGTGTAGTCATCTAATAAAATACTGGGCTTTAGAGTGTTTGTTCATCTTCATATCTAATAAAATCTCATACATTATTCATTTTAATTTGATAAATTTATACAATAGTCAATTTCATAAACAAGAAATTAGTCTGAACACTAATATATACATATATATAGTTATTAAAATTATTATTGATTCGGAAACTATCACTAAATTTTGTCTTACTTGGTATAAAAAGTAAAATTATTAAAATAGAAAACTGCATTTTTTAAAATCAAGTATGTTTGAATAATGTGTGTGCGTGAGTGTACAAAAATATTTATGAGTGTGTGTGTATATGTATGTATACATGAATTTTGTGTGTGTGTGTGTGTACATAAATTTTGTGTGTGTGTGTACATAAATTTTGCATATGTGTGTGCATATATATTTATATGATTGTATGTATGTACGTGAGTATGTGTATACATATATATATATATATATATATATATATATATAATCTGTGTAGTAAGATTGCTTGAATTTATAGTTAGAGCTCAATATCACTGATAGAGCATATATATTAGTTAAGCATAGACACACTCAACAGCCTTCAGTGACTGTCAGTTTCTTGCCTGTGCGATGATCAGACCAAAAGCTTTTGGTCTGATGATTACATAGGCGAGAAATTGACAGTCACCGAAAGCCGTTAACTCTCTGTCTACGCTTAACTAATATATGCGTGTGTATATATAAATTTCTGCAAAGAGTTTTATTTCAAGATTACATTTGAATATTACAATCCTAAAATGAGCCCTATGCCCAATAAGTTTGCTCAAAAAACTTTGAGTATTAAAAGAAAAAAAAAATGAAAATTTAATTAAATTCTTGATTAAAGAATGGAGCAAAGCTGAGATTAAAAAAAACAACAACTTTAGAATTGATAACTTTAAAATCATTTAATTCTTTTAGGCATGGCTTTTGTCTTTTTAAATTTTTTTTTCTATTTACTTTTTTTTTGTGAATAAATGATTTTCTATTTCATACACTCCTTGCTCTTCATTGATAATTACCATTAAGGGCTGATTGAGGATTCTATAACATTGGTTTTGTAATTGAAAAACTATTCATTTATTTTAATGTTTATTCTGTTGACCCGTTTCGATTAACTTAGGATTGATTTGCAGAAATGGATCCATTCTGAAGGTTTACAATTTGTTTTGAAAATCTAGCTCAGATGCTTCCCTCTAATCTACGGCTTTTTCTAGCTGTTCTCTTTCCACCCACTTTCGGTTTGGGCATATAAGCTCTGTATTTACTACATAGTGAATCAAAATGGTTGAATTTGAACAGCATGTTATTCTTACATTTCCAATTAAGGAAAAGTAATCTTAAAGTGGTTTAAGGCTTTTACTTTATTAGTTTTTACTTTTCCTTTTTTTTTATATTTGATTTTATTCTGAAACATTCTGACTCTTTAAATGTCACAATTTAGATGCTCACCTGGGCAGAAGTGGTTGCATGTTTTTACACTAACTCCGATAACATTTACAATATTTGATGCAGAACACTTTAGGTTTTGCATTTTTAATAAATATCTTGTAAGCCTGAGTTATCTGATTCCACAAAATCACTTGCTCTATCATAAAATCATTACAATGGAAAGAATGTGTAAAGTAAGACTTACTCATAAAATGGAGAGCCATCTAAAAATGTACTTGATATTTGACTGATACCCCAATCATTTTTCTAAATGTTCTTTATGATATACATTTATTTTTTGAAAATCTTTTTCACTAGAATAATTCCAAAATTGCTATGATTGTATTTAGGTAAATGAACATTCAGTTTATTACTATTCACATGAAAATGTTAGGTCTTCAAACCTGTGTATTCTATATCTAAAACATGGAAGATATAAAAAATCTGGGAAAATACTGACGTAAAAAAAACCCCAATGAATTGACTTTTTATTACAATGAAGAACTATTATTTGGCCTTGCTTTGATACTTCTGCATGTTTTTCTGTAATTCCAAAATGTATTTATTTCTAATAAAACTACTGTAATTTTTGGAAAGTCAAATAATATTTTAGTAAATAATGGTTATATTGGTATCCTAATGACCAACACAGTCCCCACACAGCAGGCAATACTTGCCCGCAACAATTCAATTTTTCAAGTTTGACCTTTTAGTGGCTATTTTTTCTGTTCAAAACTAAATGAAATTTGTTATACAGGTTCAAATGCCCTAATTATAAAATTTCAAGTTTCTACATTAAAAATTGGCAAAATAGTTTAGTAGAGGTTATTCATCAAATACACAAGGTCCTTTATGATTGAGGCAATAAATGTTACCGAAATCCAAACCCATTAGTATATATCAGGGATAAAGAAATAAACAATTATTGTATAAACAATGATTGTTATTATTAATAAATGTTTGTATATATTAAGAATTATCAATTTTTAGGCATTTTATATCGTTTTGCTTTTGATTACAATCTTCTGGTTCAGCTATTGTCTGGCTTTTATTTATGTTAAGTAGGACTTAAATATTTCATGGAAAATTGCTTTATAGTTGTGAATTACTTTACATTAAGTAGTTATACAATATAATTCTTTAACTCATTTTACAAGTATAATCTGTTTGGATCGTGCCATTGAATATTGAACTCAATAATTTGTTTTGATTTCATTACTTTTCATCAAAACAAAATGTAACAAAAGCTTTGTATCACCCTGAATTGAATTCTGTGAAAAAATATGGTTCATAATAGAAAGCTTAAAATGTAAATTTAGTGGAATTTACTCTTTGAAGTTTAAATAGTTTTATCTCTATAACCTTACCTCAAGAAAAAGCATAGCATTTTATTCCCTCTGAAATATAATGGATCACCTTTAAAAATGTCTGAAAAACTATAAAACTTTTTACTTTACATTCAGATTTGATCAAAGTGATTTTTTTAATGTTTTAATTTATAATTTTGTGTTCATTTTTTGTTTTTGTCAAGGTAAGCAATCCCAATTCTACAGGTTTTATTGATGTGCACCAAGAGTGAATCTAAAAAACTTTTTATTTTTTGTTAACACATCATCATCCCACATAAGACAAAACACAACCAAAATCTGATCCCTCTATGTGTTTGTATGTGTGTGGATCTGTGTGCGTGTGTTTCTCTGAATAAATACACATCCAACACTAAATTGAATTTTTATATATCAAAAGCAATTGTATTTCCTTCAGCTTTACTTAAAATGTTTTCTATGAATGAAGAAATTATTACTATTAGTTTTTTTTTAAATAGTTATTTCTATTTACATGCATAAAATTCTTTTGTTTATGTGTTTTGGCTTTTCTTCTTTTAAAACAAAATATCCTTGAGGTATTTTGTCAATTATTGAATGCAACATACTGTTCTAAAAAAGTAAAAGAGAGGTTCATTTGGCTTAGTGGGTAGGCAGTCGGACTTAGGAGTTGTAATATGCAAGTTCGAATCCTAGTTATTCCATTTGCATTCTTAATTGGAATAATACCCTTGGGAAAAGTGTAAATCCTCACATTCCTTCCAGCTATGCATTAAATAGTGTAAATATTATATTCATTGTAATAATATTTAAAAAAAAAGTATGTGTTGTAAAAAAAAACAACATTTTTCTAAATAATGATTGTTCTCAGCATTAAAGTGACCAAAGAGGTTGATATGCTGTAAAATCAAATCAAACCAAACCAAAAAGTAAAGAAATATGCCATCCTTTTCACACATAGATCCAAACAATGGCTACATATTGTAGCTAATCTTCTTCTAACAACCTTTTAAAAGACACAAAATATTTATTTCTAAAAAAAATAGTTGCTGTTAACAGCATTAAATGATTCCTATTAAAAAGTACAACAAAAACAGACACCCACTAGAAGTCAATTTATTTAAAAAAAAAAAAAAATCCCACCTGCCTGCTTCAATAAACGCTGATAAATTTCTGTTTCTCTCTCACACATTTTTTTTATTTAATTCAATTTTAGGAAACAATCCTTTAACTATAATTAATTTTCATTCATTGACCTTTTCTCTATTTCATAATTCTTTTTAGAGTTTCTTTCTATTCAGCATTTCCTTTTTTTTTTTTCTTTTTTTTTTTTAACTTCTCTACTGGAATCCTTGAGATGAATCTTGATAGTGTGTAATTAGAGGTATTGGACTGTTGTCTTTATGTCTGAGTTTTTCCTTCATGTTTCAACTTGTATACTCTTAAGGTGACTTTGTAATTTAAGAATTTAAGAATAAAATTATCAGCTAAGAACAGAACTTCAATCTGAACCCTTGATTCAATTAATGGAGGTAGACTCTACTAATTGCATCAGCCATGACCAGATACAACTATTAAGTCCTGTAATATATTCTTATATCATTGTAATATAATATAAGAATATATTAAATTCATTCTTATATCTTGTATTATTATTATTATTGAATGTATTACTATATCTTATATATTCTTATATTATTGTAATATATTCTATTTATTTCCAAACTAATAATAATGCATTGAAAGCAATAATGAGTTTACAATTTTTTTTTCTTCAGAATTATTTTCTAATATTAATTTATTTTTGTCTTCACTTATTTAACCATTGAATGAAATCATATTGGTTGTGAAGGATATATTTCTTAAATGGTTAGTCTTACTGAATATCCAAAAAGATTGCTATTTCTTGCTCATCTACTTAATATGTTCTTATATATTTGTTTTGAAAATATAACTGATTTCATAGATCAAATTACACCATACATTGAATAATCAGCCAAGAAAATATGAGCAGAAGCAGAGAAATGCTTTTGAATCTCTTCCTCCACTCAATAAAATGTGCTAAAAGCAAAATCAATACACTCTATTATGTGCTGATAGCATGGATTTTAATAGGGAAAAAATTCTTTCTGAAACAATTTTATCCTTTTTCAAACTGACACGTTTTTCTTTGTATTTTTTTCATTTTCATCTAATCTGAATTTCCGGGTTTTGGTATCATTCCTTGTCTTGTTTTTGTTTTATTTAAAAAAATAATCTTTTTTTAATAGAATAAAATGATTTTTATCATAAGTTTTATAATTTGAAAGAATGACTACTGTTAATTAGTTTAAAAAGTTATTTACTTTATCAAATGGAGTTATTCCATGAAATAAATTATTTATATTGTTTATAAACAGAGTATTTTTTCAATCTGGCTGGGTCTATATGTTTTCCATGGACCATTAATCACTATAAAATAACCATTCATGTTAAATGTTATTTTTATATTCACATTTTCTTTTAACTAATTTTGATTTATGTCAACACGTTCTTTTTTGACTATCAAAACAGATTTGTTGAAAGCAACTTAGAAAAACCTGATTATTATTATTAACTCAACTGAGAATAATCAAAAATATTTTTTTTGCTCTATAAATCACAAAAAAATAATCACCCTACAGCTTTGATAATATTTTTCTCCTGATTATCATGTCTTGGTTAATTTCATATAATTCATTTCTTTTATGTATATGTGGTTTATATTGCATACATTTATGCTTGTTGTATCATAGTAGTTCTTTGTGTATATAGTAATATCTGTGTGTGTATTTATAATTGAATCTACATTCCAACAGTAAGTGAAATTATTTATTGGCTGTATTTTGAAATAAATACTGTTTATTCAAATATAGTTATATCTACATACAGATTTAGATATCATTTTTTTTCTCATAAATATATGATATATATGTATGCATTAGATTTTTTAAAGCTTTTTGTTTATTTTTTTATTTTTTTATTTTTTTTATTAAACTTGTTTTTGATTTTGATTTTATTGCAATGCTAGAAAACCTCCCATCAAAATTGATAAAATATTTCTGTTGTATTGAACATTTCTTTAATTGAAAGCATAACTAAAATAAATGTCCATAAATTTCAGGCGTAAGACAATCCCTCATTAATATTAATTTTCTCATTTCCAGTATGAATCACTCAGGAGAACATCTCTAATGTACGAATTGAATTGGTATAAATGTATTAATGTTCTGTCTGTATTAGTCTAACATATTTGTTGAGTTTCTCCAATAAAAAATAATAACCATTTCTTTTATTTATTTTATTTTTTTCTTTCTTTTTTGATTTCTTACACTTTTTATGGTAAATTTAGGTATGATATAGTATAAATTATTTATTATGTTTTGTTTTTCAAATAAGGCTTTAAAAGTTTGATTAGTTTGTGTGTATATTTTAAAATTAATGGGTTTTTGAATGTTTAAAAAGTTAGTATTATATTTTTATTTATATGAATATATATATATGGTGACTGCCACTTCTTTACAGAAGACGACAAACCCTTATGACATGCTACCGGGTAAATGAGTCAATATACGTTTCCACATAGCCCAACCCCGCCTGCATAGTTTGCTGCATATTTTGCAGGATAGACTTGTTGGTGCGTGGCCCATCCCTGCTGCTGGTCCCCCCATGCTTGTAACTCTTGTCCCGTGTGTGTAGCTTCGTGAATCTTGAGGCCTGCATTTGTCATGTACACTCTACCGCAAATTCCGCACAAGTACATGGTCTCGATATCATAAAAATCAAAAGTAGGAACAAGTTCCGACAAGTTCTTTGATAAAAAAAAAAAAGGAAAATGCTATAGTGGTTCAGATTGTCAAAAAATGTTTTGGTCAGAAGACTATTATCAGGTTGTAATGAAAAAAGCAATGAAAAGAAGTAAATGATTATATTTTTCTCTTTCTTTTCTTCATTAACTTCCTGTTTTTTTTATATCATGAAATGCTCTGATGACCCAAACATTTCAGTGTTGACATTCATAGTATCATACTATTTTCTTTTCTTTTACTAATCGCAAATTTAAAAAAAATGTATAACGAATCAACTAGTAACCATAGAAACATTTTTGTTTTGATGTCTATGCTAATTAAAGAAAAATGCGTTAACATTTACATAGATAAACAATAAACCAGATTAAACAAGACATCAAATAATATACTGTACCAAAAATTTTTCTGCATAAAGATAGTCAAAAAAAGCTTGAAACACATGTACGGATGATACAATTAACATATTATATAAAAAAATATATGAAATAAAAAAAAACATAAACAAACGTTCACAGCTCCTATTAAAAAGTTTTTTACCTATCTTTCTCTTGTTGGAACAACCACTTTCTCATTTAATATATATATATATATATATATATATATATATATATACAAAACCACATTTTTTTTCTGATAAATTCTATTTTGAGTTCATAACTAAATGTAATTGTGGCCATTATTCATGAAACAACCTAAATAAAACTGAAATGCTATTTTAATGATTTTACCAGTTTTAACTAAGCAAATATCTATAAACTTGTCATTTTTCTACCTTCATTTGTCACTGAATTCTATTTAGCATTTGATTTCTTATTCAATGCATCACCTCAAATATATTTCATTTTCTTTATACACATACTCTTCCCCACCCTCTGTGTATCTCTATACTACAATATGTTCATATAATTTTCTCCTTGATGTGTAGACCTTTTTCTCACTATTTTTTTTATTTTTACTCCTGAATTGTCCAACTTTAATTCATATAGCATGTATTGAATTCATATAGCTGTATTTGTTATGTATGATTGTATTTTTCACTTTGTTAGGTGTAGTTCTGCAGGGAACAGAACAGAACACCTTATAAGAGGCTGCTTTTTTTTTCTGTGGGTGGTGACTTGTAATATCTGGGATGAGAGAGGGGGAGAAGGTGAGAGAGATGATAATAATTTTCTACTTAATCTGAATAGTTTTTTTCATTACAATAACCCTGCGAAGTCTAGCCTTGCAAAACCTAGGTAACTTATACCTCATTTGCGATTGCTGTGGCTCTGATCAGCACCTTATATATGACCATAACTAGAGAAGTAACTAATATAATAAGAATAACTATTAGAAAATACAGTGGGATTATAAAAACAAACACTTAACAAATTCAAATGAGCCAAAATCTTAAACAAACCTAAAAATCATTAATACCAAAAAATTGTCTATTACTCCAAAATCTATGAAAATAACATCAAATACATCACATAAAAAAAAACAAATAAATAGAAAAAAACAACAAAATTTCTACCAAACAAACAAAAACTGAGATAAAAAAATACAAAGAGACAGACTTCGATTTACATTTAGAATAAAAATTCCAATAAAAAAAAGATTTAAAACACTAGAAACAATGGTTGTAGATGACAAAAATCAATGACTAGGAATATACTACAATAGAATGTTAGAGACATTAAAACCAATCTAAATGCACTGACATACTACTTTTATTGAGCTTATGCCAAGCAATATCAGAGTTGGGTATTAAATTTGCCATCATGCTTCGAGATTAATCAATGTTCTATTTTATTAATAAGCCCCAAATTTCATCTGATAATGTTCTTATGGGTGTTTTAATTTTTCCATGGCTATTATTTTTCATGGATTATCATTGCTTTTTTTTCTGATTAGTCATTAGTTATAAAAATCAAGAAAGTTTATTTTTCAACAAACCAGTCTACTTTTTTAGTTCTTCTACTTGATGTTATTTTATTTATGTATATTATATTTACTTGGTGAGCACCAACCCAAGTTTCGCATAAGGCCATTTTTACATTACAGGCTTTTTACATTCGGTGTTACCCTTCACCTAGATGAGCTGCTCTCCCAAGTTAACGAGTCCCATCTGCCTGAGGCTGCTAAAGTGAAAGTAATGGTTATGACTGGAATCTGAACTCGTGTAATTCGATTCCAAAGCCTGAGCTTTTACCAATGCTCCACCGTCGATGCGTATATGAGTATATAGAGTATTTAAATTTTTTAAAAAGACATTTATTATTGATATGAAACCTTTTGCTTGTTTAAAAGTATTTTCTTTTTAGTTATATTAATGTTAGAAAATGAAAAAAAGTTTTGATTCCACTCAATCATTAATTTTCAACATTGCCATGGAACAAATGCAGTATTGCTCTATATTCATACATTCAGGTGCTGATATGTGTAATGTATATAAGTGTATATCTTTTGGTATTTAAACATATTGGCATCAGAGGATGTGTGGATAGAGAGAATTACTGTAAATGCATTTGTTGGATAAACTCAATTTTGCAAGAAATAAAATGAAAACATGCAATAAAGGAATTAAAGAAAACAATCAATTGATGTTGTTGCTGATTTCTATAAAATAAATGACAGATTTTAGACCAGAGCCATGGAAGTAAGTCTAATAACAAATTGTAACGTGATTATTTTGTTGATATAGCATTGAGGTTGCTTGGAGAAAGAAGAAAACATGTATATTATTTGACTAGAGAAATACAGAAAGTTAAATTTCCTTTTGTAGCAAAGAAAGACGAGGAAAAAAAAAAATTGAATAAGGTTTTTATTTTTTATTTTTTTTTTTAGTTCATATTATTTTTGCTGTTTTTTACCACTGCTATTTTTTTTATTGCTTTTTTTCATCGTTTTCTGTCCTTCATAAATTTTATTGAGATTCTTTTTATCATTTGTATTTTTAGGCTTAAGACTTATTCTCCATTATGTAAATATATGCCTCACTTTCCAAGATTGATTGCCTGATAATAAGACTTCTTTTAAACATGGAATCAATTACATTAATAAAGAAAAAATATATCCTATCAGCAAGTAAATTTTCTACTCTCAAAACTCTTTTCATAGTTTTCTCTTTTTCTTTATGGATTGATTTTTTAGTGAATTAGTGTTTGCCAATTATACTGAATTCAAGACCATGAAAAAATCTGTTTTCATGAAGAAACTTTAAAATTAACATTGCTTTATAAAATACACTAATCAAAAGTCCCTAAGTTTTGGATTCTGGCAATATTAGGATGAACTGATTAAAATGGCGAATAGAATGATGGATGTATGGAATGAAGAAAGTGAATAATCCAGGAATTAAGGAGTTTGGTTTTTAATCATTTGAAGGTTTTTTTTCCATGATATGATTTACAAAGATGGCTGAAGCTGGTTGGATTGTAGTTTCTATGTAAATAAAAATTATGGCTTTATGACAATCTAGAACTTACCCTCAAATATTTTGATTAAACACCCAACTTCGCCACCCCGCAAAAAAACAAAAAACAAAAAAAAATCCACTCTTGACTCTAACTTTGCAGCTTCATTTTTTTTTTTTTTTTTTTTTTAACTTTTTCCAATAATTCATTTTGGATTTTTTTCTTGAGAAGAGTTTGTTTTGTTGTTTTACTTGAAGAAAATTTATACCAAAAAGAAAAAAATGCTGGAAGATTTCCAAAGTTTTATTATGAGAATGTTGTAATGACATTGGCATCAGTCATTGATTATCAGAATTGGTAATTGTTTGAATTTTTTTAGCTTTGTTTTTATTATCATTATTCAAACAAAAGACATCTGATCAAAAAAAAAAAGAATGGCTTGACAAACTTTAATATTTTTTATTTTATAACAATTTCTACATAAAGAAAAAAACATTTTGTATAAATGATGTAATGGAATCACCCAACACCCCTACAACAGAATGAAGAGGACTGTCTATAAATAAGGCGTGCTCTCACAGCAGAGAGGTTAAAGTCAAACCCTAAGATGTCAAGTAGACTCTTAGCAGTGTGTACTCCTTTTGTTAATAATCCCTTTACCATTAACCTCACTACTGACTTGATGCATTTATTACGGAAGTAAGATATATCAATAAGTGAAAAAGATAACAACTAAGTACTGAATGATGTCCTCAACCTATTTTGGATATTTGTTCCTACACTGGCACCTACACAAATTTTGACATATCTAAGAACCTGTTTAAATACAGTACATGAATAGTTTTCAGTGCATATTTCTTATTAGCTATTTCATACTATATTGAATTGATACAAAAGTGTATTTTAAAATGTTGCATAGGGATGCTGCCAAACAATAAATCATCAGTCAGTAGATTAGTGTCACTGCTACATTTGAATATTGATGCAACCTCATTGAATTGTTAAAATAATGAGGAGAGCTCAATGAGTCAGTACTATTTTCCTCATGCAGCTACTGATATGGATTGCTATAATTCTATGTAGTATAATGTTCTCTTATTTCTTGCATTGTATCTTTAGAATGAAGGTTGAGATTGGCAAAAACCAAGGAACTCTTGTACTTTAACTAAGCTCGAGATATTTGATATCTGATGAAGTTTGAACTTTGCTAATCAAATTCTGTTATCAATTGTTTTGATATTTTAATATTTAATCAGATTCTATTTAGCTTAGGGGAAAAGGTTGAATAATAATTATTATATTTGTTTAGTTAAAAATACTTAAGAGTTGTAAAAATGTTAAAAACCATCCAAGTTTTTTTTTTTTCATTTTTAGGTTGGCTAAATTAAAGTAGTTGCTTTTCAAAATTTTTCATTAAAACCTTTAAACTGGGAAATAGTTTTATGACTAAAAAAGATCTTAACTATTTCACATAGTGAAAACATTTTATACTGAGTTTCTAGTTTGATGAAATAAAGTTTCAATGTGAATCTGTGTACCAATAATTGTAGGATCAAATGAAATTTTAAAATAAATCCTTTTGATTTAATCACTTTCCTTGTTAATCTAGTTAAAATTTAATTACATTGAAAAAGATCTGAATTTCTCAAAAGTTGAAAAAATGTTGAAATTTTATTCTAAGGTATGATTTGAAAGTAAAAGTCATAGCTTATTGCTATTCATATAATTTCTTATAAAAGACCTTAGGAAATTACTGAAAAAAATTGATTTAATAAATAACAATGATAATTTTTTTCTTGAACATCATAAGATCATTGACACTCATTATCAAAATATTGTATAAGAGAAACAAGAGATTTTGTTATGTTGTTATTGATCTTCTTGCAATAGATTTTAGGATCCATACTATAACATTATGACAATCATTATCACAAGCATGTTGAAGTACTGCATTCTGATCAAGCATTCCTTGTTATCAGTTAGCCAAAAAAACAGCCGTAGAAGGACTTATAGCTGATTAATATTATTAACAAATATTATCAGTAGAATTTGATTAAAAATCACATTTTTTAATGTAAGACCATTATTCTTTAGGGTTTAAAGAGTAAACTTTTCTTAAAATCCATGAATTACCTTCAGTTATCGTGAGAGATAAATAATGTTTATTTATGGTTATGTAAATAAAAGATCATGCTGACCCATCCAGGTTAACCCTGACTTGAGAGAAAGACAACATATTGAATTTGATACCACAGATACTCAAATTGGGTAGAATTTAATGAGGATTATAAACTGTATGTTTATGAAAAGAAAATAATTATGTAATTAAAAAAATCATTTTGATTGATGATCAAGAAATGTAACTTCCAACTTTCATTTTATATCTTTTCTTTTCTTGATAACCAGTTTAATCCACATCTTTTTAGATTGACGTCTAATAATTTTTACATTAAATTTTACTTTTATAGATTAAAAAATGACTTACCATCAAATTCAACTGTAATTAAAGGTTTTGCTGTAACTATTAGGAAGACAAATATCCTACCTGGTTAGGGGAGGGGAATGAAAAGCATAATGGAAGGTGCTAACATTTTCTCTTTAGTTAAGAAAGCAGATGATGACACGAAGTGTCACCTATGATAATCTTGAAAGTATTGTGTATTCATGTCAATTTAGATTATAGAAGTAAATGCTTGCTCTTGAAGATTGTTTAAAAAATGGAAGAATATGTATAATGTAAAAGAGAGAAGAAAAAAAATAACAGAAATTGGCTGCCATTAAATAAAACTAGAAAGAATATTGAAAAAATAAACATCAAAACAACAAATCATTTGCTTGAAAAAGAGTTAGAAAGTGTTAGGAAGGCTCTCATACCTTTATGAATAAAGTATGCTTCTAGTATGAAGGGAAAATAAAAATAAAGTGGTTTTCTTGGATAATAAGTGTCAAAATACAAGGAAAAAATGAATACTTTGCAAGTTTTTTTTTTCTTAGTATTTTATTTTTTGGATTACTGATAGATTTAGAGTTTTTCTCATTTTTATTGTTGTCTTTGACAACAGATTCTTGGATTTACTCTTTAGCCTTTTTTAGATGGTTTTGATTGAACTTGGGAACTGTCAGGGTACAATCACAGGCCTTCTTTAAATCAAACCCTTTATTTAATATACATTGACTATAATTCTGTTAACCACGACTCTGTAAAAGTATTTAATCTTCTTGAATATTCTTAGTCATTTCCATTCAAGAAGCATTAAAACTCTTACCTATAGATAATTCTCACCTAAAACTGTAGAAACTGAATACCTATATCTGTTCTAAAAAAAATTTTTCAAAAAAATGGAATCATCAGAAATTATTTGAAATTCAAGCACTTTTTATTAATAATCCTGCATATTCTTATAGCAAATGCATAATTTTTATTTAGACATTAGTTTTTTTTTTTTTAGTTTAATCAATCTAAAAACCTATTTATAAATATTCTAAAAAAGAGCTGAAAATAATGGCCATTGTAATTTGGGAAATTTTAATAATTTGAAATTCTATAAAAAATTTTTTTATATTATCTCTTCTAACTACAATAAAAATTAGGGTTTTATTTTTCTGGTGAAACCAAAAACTTGTTCAGAAATAATGGAATTTAGTAGATTTTAAGTAGTGAAGAAAAAAAAAGCAACAATTGAGTCTAATGGATATGATTAATTGTAATAAATTATAATTATCTAAGATTCAACCAATTTTGTCAGAATGTGTGAATTGCTTTTACCTTTGTATAAAATAGTATTCTAGTAAAAGTTGTAATAAATTGTGTTTGTTTTAACTTATGCAAACAGCTCTTTGGCTGGTATTGATTTCATGAACTTTCCTGGTGACAAAACTATTTAATTTTTTTTTTGTATAGCTAGACAAATTTCTCTGACTCTTTTGAATCTATATATAATTCAGTAGACAGTTTGTTTCTTGCTGTGCAATCATCAAACCAAAAAAGGCCTTTTTAGTCTGATGATCACACAAGTATAAAGTGACAGATACAAAAGGCTGTTAACTCCTTGTCTAGAATAATCTAAACTTATATTTAAATCGAATTTTGTATGTGAATGTATGTGTTTGTTTGTTCCCTATGGGCTATGAAACACCTGGGTCAGTTTTCTTGAGAATTTACACAGTTGTACTTTATGAATCCGCAAGTGTTCTTAGGTAGGTGTGGTTTCAGAATACCCTCAATAAGTATTGAAAATAAAAAAAATCCTATTCTTCTAGAAGGAAGAGCATCACTGCAATTAATAGTTAAAACTGTGAAAATTGCTATTATGAAAACATGACTGTGTCATGGGCCAGTTGGAACATTTGTTTCACACACCATAGTCTGCAGGTTCAGATCCCACTTAAGGTTTGAAATGGTAAAAACATTGCATGTCACTGATGTAATCCAATAAGATCAAAACAGCTTTTTGGCACTATATGTTAAACAAGATTTTGCATTTAATTCTAATGTTTTAATTTGATTTAAAAATTATATATTTTTTTGCCATTTCTAACATTTTTTGAGCAGGCAGAGGCTGTCTATGCCACTAGTCAACTATATACACACTACTATAGAAGTTGAGCACTTTAGTTATAAATCTAGTTATCAATTCCATTATACAAGAGTGTTAATGTATTTATAAACCTTTTTTGAAAATTATGTAAATTTCGGAATTTGAGAAATTCTAAAGTTATGTGTCACCTATGTTAAATTAATCAAAAACATTTTATGAAAAATAACAAAAATTTGAGTCATTTTAATGTTTTCTTATATGAAATTGGATGTTTGAAAATCTATAATTATTGAAAAAAAATGTACTAAATGTCTTTTTGTTCAGATTTGAAAAATTATAAATTATATTATTGCTTGCATTTGTTATTAACTAAAAAACACATTTAATTTAATTAATAAACAAATTATTTTCCATTCTACATTTTGAATTCAAATAGATTAACTTTTATGTTTTCCCTCATCAGAAAAGAAAATAATCAATATGCATAAGAAATACAAGAATGATTAAAAAAACAAAAACAAAAAAAAAACACCTAGTTTAAAAAACCCCCAAGAACAAGAAGATTTTTATGTAGCAATCATTTACAATTTTTTTAATTCCTGTTTGAAAAAAAATATGGACTACTAATTGTGGTTGTAGTGAAAGTGACTTACCGTGAAAACGCTCCCGCGTCCGCCCAACCTCCAGACTTAGTAAGAAAAAAAAATAAAAGATGGTGCCCAGAGTTATAAAAACTCTCAGGTCTCACAATACTGGAGAAAATCTCATTTTGGAGAGACAACAATCTGCATAAAAGCAGCTTGAATTGATACCTTGGTAGAAGGATGAGATTCCATGTCTCTGCAGATGGTTTTCGAGTGTTGAGCATTGCATATTTTTCTGTTGTTGTACTGAGGAGTATCGCGTTTGTATCCTAACCTCACATCAATCCTACACTAATACATCTTGCTATTGTATAGATTCAAATTTTATTTTCATTTTTACTGTTATAAGCTGATGTTTTCTTTGGCCTTCTTTAAGTATAACTTGATTGTAGGACTATTCATATCCAACTTTTAAGTCATTACACAACTGTGAACCAAACCTTATGTTATCTACAGGAATAGTGTTTTCAATTTATTGACTATGTGTTTTAGTATTAATTGATGTTAAGTATTTCTATGTAGTTCTGCTTGAAGTCAAAAACGAACCTGTCATCTTCAGATGGTTGTCACTTCAAATTTATATGAACCAACCCAGACTTTGACTGATCTATGAGCTCTTCAAAGGTTATAGAGTCAATTCAGTACATCACTAGATAGATTTATTGCATAGTATTAGATATACCTTTGCAGGATAATGCATGTTGTAGTGAGGTAGAGTTTTGAAACCATAATGTAATAGTTACAACTAATATATAATGAGAAGGTTTTAACTGGGGTTTGAACTTGTATAACAGGAGTTCAAATTCCAGTTAAAGGCTCAATTCAAGAAACCATACACCATCTGGGTGTAAGAATATCACAGATTCCAAAAAGCTAGGTGAATGAGACTCATCAACTCAATGAGAAAAACTCATCTCAATGAAAGGCAACACTGATTACCAAAACCCAGCGATGTAATGAGCAGGTTGAAATGGCCTTGTACCTAACTTGGGTCGGTGCTCAACCAAGTAGATGTATACTACTTATTAGTAGTATATAGTATATTATATTCCTTACTACAACTAAGCTCTAGATTTATTTGATCTTGATTTATATAACAATCCTAGTATATTATTCTAATTAAATTTCTGCTGGGCAATAATTAAAAAACATTTAATCACTATTTTGACATTAATTATTGCATGTACAATCTGCTTGTTATAATTGTTTTTCTAAGTGGTTTTGTTTGATCACTTTGATTAGCCAATGTAATGTAATTATTTTATGTGATCAGTTACATTATGTATTAGTCAACAAAATTTTAGAATTAGAATTTTCTAAAATACTTATTCGACTGTAAAGAAACAGTGTATTACTTATTATTTTGCAGAATACCCACCATTTTGGGCCATTTAATGCCGTGAACAATCATTTTTGAGAAACATTCTTTTTTTTCTTGTCCACGCATAGATTTTTGAATAACATAATAATTAACCCATAACCGTACGGAATGTATGGATTAATACCTTTTCCAAGGGTATTTAGTTTAATTAGGAATACAAATGAAGCTGTGAGGATTCAAAATTATCTATCCACTGTCCCAAGTGGATCTCCCTGCATTATCTATTATAATTACATGGTCGAGCACCAACCCAAGTTAGGCACAAGGCCATTTTTATATGCTCTGCATACCTGGGCTTTTTGTGTTCAATGTTGCCCTTCACTTAGATAAGTTTCTCTCTCGAGTTAACGAGCCCCCTCTGCTTAAGGCAGTTAAAGGTGAATGTAATGGATTTGACTGGGTTTTGAACTTGTGTACCACGATTCCAGAGTCCAAGCTTTTACTAATGCTCTACCCTCGCATTCCCCTGCATTACATATAGTTGTTCTTAATTGTAATGTTTTTGTATAAAGAAAATGATAATAACAATGAACTTATTAGATTTTAGAAATTTATCATTAGAAAAATTGATTAATCTTTAGAATATCATTGAATAAACTGAAGAATTGATTCCTATCAATAAGGTAATTTAAAAAAAAAATTAATTAAGAAAACCTGAATACTTATATTTGGAAATCAAATGCTTTGAACTGATTTTCTTTTCTTTTTGTTTTTCTATGTACTTTTGTTTATCAAAAGAGAGTTGTGAGTTTTAGGTTGCTTGTATTTATGTAAACTAGTTTACAGCATGTCCTTGTCTCTATCATGAATGACCAATGCCACTCTTTATTCATACCAAGCTCTTCTAGTAATTACCAACTTTCTTACCAATGATTTACTTTCATACAATACTTTACTGACTTTGTCCCTTCCAGTAAATCTATTTTTATTGCTCTGTCTTTACTTTAACTTAAACCTCTCTCTCTCTCTCTCTCTTTCTCTCTCTTTCTCTCTTTCTCTTTCTCTTTCTCTCTCTCTCAATCTCCCTCTCTCTCTTTCTCTCAATCTCCCTCTCTCTGTCTTTCTCTCAATCTCCCTCTCTCTGTCTTTCTCTCAATCTCCCTCTCTCTGTCTTTCTCTCAATCTCCCTCTCTCT
>JAUZSX010111195.1:0-18038 GCA_034780655.1 Idiosepius hallami
GTTAGGGATGCTGGGTCTCTCGTCACCGAATCCTCAGTAATCACTGCCTTCCGTAGTTGTTGTCTATCGAACCGCGTAGTGTAATAACATAAAAAAATACCTACTAAGATGAGGACAAAAGTCCGAATAATAAAGTTAATACCATTTTTTAATATTCATTATTCAATCGGGGGAAACAATTATTGCAAAAAAAAAAAATAAAGAGAAAGATTTGGAGAACCTAATTCATTCATTCAATAATAAAAAAAAACTTTGTGCTAAAGCTATGGTTCAAACGAAATCGGTTATACTAATATTTTACAAAACAAAATGACAGATTTTGGTGGCTCTGAAAATACAAAAGGGCGATTTATCAATTATTTAGTGACTTTTTGGACACACTGTATAAAAAAAAAACCTCTTCGAAATCTGTTTTCAACTTTCTTTTCGTTTCAACTGGTGTGTCCTGTAACCTTCTTCAGGTAATAGAAATCAAACTCCGGAACCTTTATGTTATAATTTGTGGTGTTTACGAAATGTTTAGCTCAGCCCTTTTAACAAATCCACTGGTAAAGACTTTTTCCTTCCATTAACCCTGACTAGGTAGATGTTTGAAGTATAGCAATGGATTCTTAGGTATCATTGTCTTTGGGTGGGATTGAAACCCCCACCTTCAGATAATTCTCATGTCGAACTAAAAGAAATTTGGTCAAATCACGTTAGAGACACCGGTTCCTGTCAGATCACTGAAGTTAAGCAACGTGCCTGATCAGTAGTTAGATGGGTGACTATTAAAAATAACAGGTACCGTATCTTGCTCTGTGGTGGGAAATATGTTAATGTCTGTGGGGTGCAATTAAGCCACTAGATTTATGGTTCGACAGGCATCTATACATGCGGCTGGCAAAAGGCTTGTGAATTTCACATTCCCATGAAACTCAACACTGAATCGCGTGTGTTCAGTGGTTGAGCCGGCTCAACCTTCAGAAGTCAGTATGCTACTACTTGGTTGATTCATCCTTAGTCTTTAGTTAGACAGGCATCTATACATGCAGCTGAGGACCGCTTGTGGAGTTCATATTCCTATGAAACTCAACACTGAATCGCGTGTGTTCAGTGGTTGAGCTGACTCAACCTTCAGAGGTTAGTATGCTACTTGATTGATGTATCCTTAGTCTTTGGTTAGACAGGCATCTATACATGTGGACTGGGGACCGCTTGTAAAGTTCATATTCCAATGAAACTCAACGCTGAATGGCGTGTGTTCAGTGGTTGAGCCGGCTAAACTTCCAGAGGTGAGTATGCCGACAAACACACACAAAATAATTAGGTATTCGGAGTTACTCTGTAGAGCCTCGTTTTCGTGTTTTTCTTTTTAAAGCAATTTTAAAGTTTTCTGTCTGTAAAGTTTCTCCATTAGATATTCGGAATTGGTTCCACGTGATGTCTTAGCTGGGGTGACGCTGAGGAAAAGCTTTCAACCATTCAACGTCTATAATATGCTCCTACAAGCAAGCATCTAAAATAGCTTCTGACAATAAGTCCAACTTGTGGCCGGCACGTGGGAAACTACTTTTACCAATAGAAGAAGGCAAGTTTTTCTGGCGCCTGAAAACCAGTTGCTTCGGGTTGGTGAGACCCGTTAGTCTTGGCAGATTGCTAATCTAAGTGAAGCAAAAACCTTGAACTCAAACCTCCACTGGCTCGTGGATTATCTGAGCCCAGGAAAAGCCAAGGGAAAAAACCCTGAAAGAAAATCAGGAGTTGAAGTCCCTAAGGCGGTCCGAATCTGTACTCAGCTCGTTCCGGTAGCTCCTGCGGCCGACCAGGTACTAAACTTACTGCTCTGCTTTCCTTTGGATTCCGCCGGTAAGGCCGAGAAGGGCGTTCTATGAAATGGGCAGATCAGAGACCTTCAAAAAATTTTGCTCAGGCCTTGTGCCCTGGAGAGGCCTCTTCTGTGCCGCTGTTATTCCGATTGACTCTGTAAAGCCTCGTTTTGGTGACTTCCTGCTAAAAGCAATTTTCAAGTTTTCTGTCTGTAATTTACAGCCTCGTTTTCGAGACTTCCTTTTTAACTTTTTGAACCCCGACAAATCAAAATAACCAAGTAGTCACTCAGTGTCGTTATATTAGAGGAACATATTAAAAATAAATTATTATTGTATCTTTTGTACCTTATGTTATCTGGGTCGATATATCGGCCTTTTTTGGGTCTAAAGGGTTAAAGCAATTTTCAATTTTTCTGTCTATACAGTATTACAATTAGCTATTTGGATTGACTCTGTAGAGCCTCATTTTCGTAACTTTCTGTTTAAACCAATTTTCAAGTTTTCTGTCTGTAAATTATCACAAAAGTTGAAAATATATTTCTTCTGTCTGTTAAGTATTACAATTAGCTATCCGGATTTCTGTAGAGCCTCGTTTTCGTAATTTCCTGTTCAAAGCAATTTTCAAGTTTTCTGTCTGTTAAGTATTACAATTAGCTATCCGGATTTCTGTAGAGCCTCGTTTTCGTAATTTCCTGTTTAAAGCAATTTTCAAGTTTTCTGTCTGTAAAAGTATCACAAACGTCGCACACATCCCAGAAGTAAAAACTACAAGAAAAAGACGCTTTTTCAAAATTTTCCGTCTCAAATTACAAATTCATCCTTGGGGAGATACAAATGCCTCCCCTCCACAGGGAGTCACACAGCTACAACCATCTTCTCCGTTTATTTATCTTTTCTTTCATCTTGGTGGTGTCAAATTCCCTTCTGTCAACAAAAGTGAGTAGTTTTAATAACCATCGTCAGCCTACCTTTTTTTCTTTCTTTTTTTTTCTTTCATTTTTTTTAAAATAATTATATCCTGTATGAGAAGGGAACAAAATTTACACAGTGTCGGCCACGCCTAGTTTTTAAGCGTTCATTCTCACTTCTGTAAAAATTTCTTCTTTTTCTTTTTTTTTTCATTTTCTTTTTCTTTCATATTTATCTTTTTCATTTTTTTTTTGTTTTTTATATATTTTTCTTTTTCTTTCCTTTCAATTTTCTTTTTTTATATTTTTCTTATTTTTCTTTTAGATTTTTCGTCTTCTATCTTTTTCTTTTTTTATATTTTTTTCTTTCCTTTTAATATTCTTTTTTATATGTATTTTTCTTCTTTCTTTTACATTTTTCGTTTTCTTTTATTTTTCTTTTTTTCCATTTTTCTTTTTTTTTCCTTTTAACTTTTTTTTCATATTTTTCTTCTTTTTCTTTTACATTTTTAGTCTTCTTTCTTTTCTTTTCTTTTAATTTTTCTTTTGTATTTTTCTTCTTTCTTTTCAATTTTATGTTTTTTTTATATTGTTCTTTTTTTAATTTTTATTTTTCTTTCCTATTTTTCTCTTTCTAATTTTAGTTTTAATTTTTTCATATTTTTCTTCTTTTTATTTTACATTTTTCGTCTTCTATCTTTTTTCTTCTTTCTTTTTTATATTTTTCTTTTTTTCTTCTTTTTCTTTCCCATTATTCTCTTCTTTCTAATGTTTATTTTAATTTTTTTAATATTTTTTTTCTCTTACAGTTTTTCTCTTTTTTTGTTTTTTTTTATATTTTTCTTTTTTTATGTTTTTTTTTTTGTTTATATTTTTCATTTTTCTTTATTTTTCATATTTTTCTTTAAACATTTTTTCTTTCTTTCTTTTTCCATTTACACTTTTTATTCATATTTTTGATTTTTATCTTTACTTTTCTGTTATATTTTCTTATTTTTATTGTATATTTAATTTTTTTTTATCTCGTTTTTATTTTTATTTTTCAATTATTTTTATATTTTTATATTCTTTATTTTCTTCTTTTTTTCATTTTATACTTTTATTTTTAATTTTATCTAATTTTATTTTATATTATATATATAGTTATTATCATTATTGTTATTATTATTATTATCATTATTATTATCATTATTATTATTAATAATATTAGTATTATTATTAATATTATTATTATTATTATTATTATTATTATTATTATTTCACTTTTTCATTTTCTTTTTTTCTTTTTATCATCCTTTTGCCTTTTCTTTTTTTTAACATTAGTCTCCACATTATTTTTATAGTTCCAGCAGCCGAAATGGAAGCGCTCGAATTACTCAGACTATACAAGCCCCGAACGAAACCGGCAGATGTATACAAGTCGTGATTCTTTCTGACGAGGGACCACGTTCGCGTCGAAGCACGTCGGTTTGGCTTTAATTAAATTTGTCATTCGATATCAGAGTCACAAAAAAAAGCGCTGTAAAGATATGGGGGTTTTTCGGAGGACGGGCTTATTTCACTCCTCGCCAGTCAACAAACAGCGGGTAAAGAACGGTGAGAGAAATAAGTTAGGCGAAAACACCCAAGAGTGCAGTTACACGTGTTTCAGGCCCAACAATAAATTTTAGAGCTTGTCTGGTCAATTCAAGGTTCTATTGACACGAAGTCCCTTGGACATTATGTTGAGTATTGCATTGTTCGTAAGAATACGTACGAGTATATATGGCTAAGAACTTGTGGGTCATGTGGGATCAGCGGGCCTTAATTTCCCTGATCCTGTATTAATTCGATTTAAAACTAATCATTTTACTGCTTTTGATATTATTTTTTTATCTTTATTTACTTATTTATTTATATGGTGTCCTGCTTTAGAAAATTTATAAGGTGAGTTTTATGGTCAATTTTGATTCCAAATATTTTTTTTATATATCTTTCCGCCATTTTTATTCTCCTAATTTTCTTTTCATTGTTTTTTCGTTTCTTTTTACTTCATTTATTTTGTTGTCAGACGTATCTTCCTTCTTGTCCTTTCTTCCTTTCTTCTTCTCTTTCTTTATTCTTCTTTCTCTCTTTCTTCCTTCTTGTTCTTTCTTCCTTTCTTCTTCTCTTTCTTTTTTCTTCCTTCTCTCTTTCTTCCTTCTTGTTCTTTCTTCCTTTCTTCTTCTCTTTCTTTTTTCTTCCTTCTCTATTTCTTCCTTCTTGTTCTTTCTTCCTTTCTTCTTCTCTTTCTTTTTTCTTCTTTCTCTCTTTCTTCCTTCTTGTCCTTTCTTCCTTTCTTCTTCTCTTTCTTTTTTCTTCCTTCTCTCTTTCTTCCTTCCTTCCTTCCTTCCTTTCTCTCTTTCTTCCTTCCTTCCTCTCTTTCTTCCTTCTTTCCTCTCTTCCTTTCTTTCTTTCTTTCTGTCGCTATGACTTTCTTTCTTTTTCTTCCTCTATTTATTTATCTTTGCCTCTTTTCCTTCTTTCCTTCTTTAATCTTTGTCCTATTTTCCACCTTCATTTTCACCAGTATCTAAAAATCCCCTCACCCAAACCCTAGCCAAAGCCCGTATGGTAGAGCTTCTCTTATTTCTTTACTCGTTTCTCACTAAATGGGAAATGTCGTTATTTGATCGTCGTCAATCCTAAACAAGACACTAACTCCGGATACGTCGGCCCAAACCACCCCCTCAACCAAGAAAACACTTAAATAATACCCGGAATGACGTCACAGAAACATCCCCCTCCCTTCTCTGAGCCCAGAATGTTTCGAAAAGTTGTTTACTTTAGTAAAGATTTTACCATAAGTTGCTTGGAAAAAAAAATTAAATTAAAATTATATTTCTAAAAAGAAGTTGCCCAAGTGAGGACATTATGAATAAGATATTTTAATTCCATATAAAAAAGTAAAAAATAAAAACGTTTTTTAAATGTAGTCTCTTTTTTTATTTTATTTTATTTTATTTATTTGTTTTTTTTACAACCATACCTGGGAAAACTTTTACAACTCCAAAGATATATAAATCTTCGATTAGAACTCCTTTGCTCAACAACATCTTCAATCAGATCAGTGGTTGATAGGTTGAGCATATCGTATGAATTACACCTTTAGGTGCTACAATCCTCGCACGTCATCAGTGCTGTAAATCCACATCCTTAAAGATTTCGGGCCTATAAAATACAGCAAACCTTTTCCGTGGCTGGCCCGACCAAATACGATGAAACATTCGGCCCGTGCAAGGATTGAACAAAGGTCTGCCACATGAGCGTGATTGTTTTTATTGGGAAAACGTGGGATATTAGATGTTGTGGGCGCCTGGCTACTAAGACGATCCCATATTTTCTAGAAAGAAGTAGATAAAAATAACACCGAGCCACTATTGAATTTTGGCGTGCAGAAACCCAGTTCTACAATTTTTATTTTATTTTGGTGCGAGTATTCTTATTCATTTAGTAATTTTGCTAAGTCAGGGCCCAAAGGATTAAATATCTGATGCCCCTATGTAGTTAAATTTCTATTGAGTTTCTCTGAAGAATATAGAGAAATAAAAACTGTTGCCAAATTAAAATTTTCACACCCCTGCCTATGAGAGATTACTCTACATAAAGAAACACTGCTGTGAAGGGTTTAATTTTTTATTTTAATCCTTTGGATCCTCTATGGCTGATATATTGGCCCTGGCAACCTAAGGCATAAGAAAACTCACAAATATTTCAGCCTTAATATGCTTCTCAAATAGAATGGCTCTGATTGACTGATTTTCAATAAAGTGTAATTTTCGTAGGTCAGGGTCTAAAAGTTTAATAGCAAATTCTCATTTTTCAGAATCAACTAAATATATCGCTTCCATGTAGTTTTTAACTCTTTGAATCCTAACTTATCAAAATTACAAAGTAGTCACCCAGAGCTGTTATATTAGAGAAACTTATTCGTGTCAAAATTTTGGTGTGTCTTCTTTTGCCTTATGTTTTCAGGGCCAATATATCGGCCCTTTAGGATTCAAAGGGTTAAGGAAATTTTGTATGGAGTCACAATATTTTCCTAACCATCAAATTTGTCATATTCTAAATATCCATGTTTCTATTAGATATTTTCATCATGTTACATTATCAATTTCTGTACTTATGTTTTCTTCTTTCTGTTATTTTTATCATTTCCATTACTTAAATTGGAGTCAAAACTGTTTCACTTCATTTATTAATTGTAATGCCTTTTTATCATTCAATGGTTTCATGATTTTTACAAATCTCATTTTTTTTGTTTTTATTTTGGGAAAAACATATTAAATCATCATAATTTTTTGTTTTTGTGTTTCATGATTCATAATACCTTTTTGTTTTAGGCATTTTCTTAAATATGCAAAGCAATTTTTCTTAAATTATTTATAAAAATTGGTAAGAGTTTAACTTAATTTTTTATTTAGATATCTATTTATTATATAGGTTCTATCATGATTAGAGCTGTAACAATATTCATCTCTAGTTATTAAGGCTGTGACAAGAATATTTTTAATAAAAGTATATTGCCCTATTAATAAGTAAAGAATTAAGAAAAAAGTAGTAAAATAGCAAAATAGTCAAGTCTGTGATAAGAATAATCTTTCATAAAAGCATATCATCACAATCCTAGTCATAAGTGTGTTGCATTTTGAAAAATTTAGAATCAAGAATTAGGGATCTTGCCATTGCTGAAAATGTTTTTTGTAGCTGTTTCTCAGTATCCTTAAAGTAGAATATAAGGGATTGGTTTTAAAAATCATTTAAAATGATTGTTTATTAATAAGTCTTTGGAAATAAATTCTGGAACTTTTTATATTATATTTACTTGGTAGAGCACCTAACCAAGTTAGGCACAAGGCCATTTTTATGTGCCCTAAATGGGATTTTTTAATTTAGTGTTACCCTTCACCTAGATGAGTTGCTTTCCTGAATTAACGAGCCCCATCTGCCCGAGGCAGTTAAAGTGAATGTAATGGTTTTTGACCGTGCTTTTACCATGCTGCCCAAAGCTTTTTTTTGGAACTTTTTATGTCCAAAGGAAGAGATCTATTAAATACTTTAGTTGTTTATACAGTCCCATATAGTTGTTTAGAAATGTATACCATCATCAAACTAAAATAACCAGCAGCAAAATTCTTTACGTGCCTTAAGTTATTCTTGGACATGGTTTAATTGGTCCAGCAAAGTCATAACTTACAAGTCAAATGTATATGTACAGATTTTTGTAGTTCTTTTATTGGACAATTTGTTTATTGCTTATGATGGTTTGGCAATTTACATTTAGTTTCATTCTTATATTTGCCTCAAAAAACCAATACTTGTGTTTTAAGTCCTGGCAAGCAATTTTTGTTTTAATAATAATATAGACACTCATTTTGGTTTACATCAAATCTTGTTTTATTTGAGTAAATAGATTTTGGATTGTTACAATTGAAGCTCATAGCTGGCTGGACAAGAAAACCTTTAATATTTTAGAATGTAAAGAAGATTTCTTTAAATTGTAATTCCAAATGTTTTCCAAATTTTGCCTGGAAATTTTGGTATCTCCTTTTTGATATTATATATTTATGCAACTATGGCAATTAATCAATATTTTTAATATTTAATATTTTGTTTAATATTCAATATTTTTAATAGAATATTTATGCGACTATGTCAGTTGATGTTGTGAAAATTAATGAAATTAAATTCTTTTGACACCTGAGCTGTGTGGCATCATCCCAGTCGATGAATAATTCATCTTTATTTGTAGGGAAATTAAAAGTTGCAACACAATAGAAATATATCTTGTTTCTTTGAATAATTTTCCATGTTTATGCTGAAATTTCTCTTCATAGTTCTCATTTAAAGGTATATATGTCCAGGATAGCCACAAGTATAATCCATTACATTTTTGTCTTTTAAGGATGTGAATATTAATTTTTAGTTACTATTTTTATTCTATGATGTAATTTATCATGGTCAAAAGGGGTTTAAAATCAACAGAACTATGAAGATAATTGTTATGGGACCCTACTCTTTCCACTCCATAATGGACTCAACGAACCTTTTTATAAATACTGAGCTTAACACGCTCATGGGAAGAATGTCATGTTGTCTCATGGGACTATGACTATATAGTCAAAATTACCAACACATTTTCATCAGTAATTCACTTTTTCCTTTCAGTATAACTATATCTATCAAAATTTGTTGTTTGAGTCTTTTTTAGGGGGCCCATTCTCTGACTCCCCCAATAAGAATAAAATCAGAACTTGTGCCAAGATTAGTCTTATTTTTTTCTCTTCTAATATTGTTGGGGATAAGTTTGTACTATATTTTGAAAGATTAAATCAATTTGTTATTTTTCTTTTAGATTTTGAAATGTATGCTTAAAGCATGTCTTTTATCATTCAAATACTGAAAAAATTTTATGAAAATTATGTCTTTTTTATGGAGGAGGAAGCTTAGAAAAAGGGCATTAATATAATATAAACCCTGGCATTGTTTTTTTTTTTTTTATTTTTTATAAAATAATAATTTACAACACAAAGATGAGTAAAAATTATTATACAGATGAATTTGTTAATGCTATTGGAATTAACATTATTATTCAGAATTTTGTCCTTATCTTAGTAGGTTTTTTGATGTTTCTACACTACGTTTCAGCCTAGTGTCCTTCAGGTTGCCTTCAGGTGTTTTTAACCGTAACCTCACATAGAAATGCTGGGACTTGTCACTAAATCCTCAATAATCCCTGCCTTCCATAGTTGTTGTTTATCAAACCATGTTTTTGTGACCAAGTAAAACCCTCTGGCCGATGAGGCTTCATAATTTAGGAATTAACATTATTCAGAATTTTGGTCTTATCTCCGTAGGTTTTTTGATGTTTCTATACTATGTTTCAGCCTAGTATCCCTTCAGGTTTGATAGACAACAACTATGGAAGGCAGTAATTACTGAGAAATTTGGTGACGAGACCAAGCATCCCTATCTGAGGTTACCGTTAAAAACCCCTGAAGATGACTTTATAAAATATGGGCTGACTGACACCAATATATTTTCATTAGTTTTTTAATAAGTAATCTTAAATCCAGTCTTTTTAAAACTGCTGTAATATATCATTGTTATCTTATGAGAGGAAAGATGTATTTAAAGAATTCCAAAAGTTATTAGTTGAAACTCAAAATAAAGAATATCAGCTGGAAGTAAAATCCCATTTCCTTCTTTGATACTCTGTCTGTAACTAAGTTCACAATCAGCTCTAAATATAAAAGCAAACTTCATAAAATGTGTTCAAATTTTTATTTTGAATCATTTTTGTAAAATATTAAATGGCTAGAAAAGTTATCCTTCTGATTCAACAAAAATAAAAAAAGTTACTTCAAATATCAAAGGGGTTGTCACTCCCAATTTTTTTATTCAATTTAAAAAAAAACTCTCTGGTATCTCATTTTATCAGTGATTCTGATTTTAATTTAAATTTCTTTTAAAACTGTACAATATAAAGAAACCAGAAAAAAATGTTTTTTAAGTATCATTTCTTCAGAATGATATCAACTGAACCATTATTGATTTGATATATGCAAAATGAATGTCTTGTGTCAAAGGTAGCTCTCTTTTTTTTCATTTGATGTATTTTTTAAAAAAAGTATTTGGGGAGACTAGATTTGAGGTTTTTATTATTAAATAATGTTGCTGAATTATTATTTTTTTAAATTCATCTTTCAAATATTCATTTTATGTTACAATATCAAGTTATAATAGAAGGCATTATTTTGAAAAATTTATAAAAAAAAATAAAGTTCACAATGTGTAATTAGCCTTAAAATAGATATTGAAATATTTTTCATTGGGATTTAAAATAAAAGCTTAAAATTAATTTCTTTTTATATGAATTTTAAAATAAAAAAAGATTGATTTTTGGATTTTAATATAGAAATTACTGAATATATGCAATCTTTTAATTAGTTTTTAAGACTTGATCATTTTTGTGCTGTTAAAGGAAATGTATTAAACACATTCACTATTTCAATACAAATTTTTTAATGGCCTTTTATCTAATAATTTTTTTCTATCATTTTCTTAAACAACTTTAGAAATATAACAAAATATTGAAAGACATTTTTTTCTAGCTGTCCATTGGTTCAACCAGCGTAACAACCTTCATTAGGTCATTTAATGCTGAAAATTGTTTTATGAATATTTATGATAGATTATTGTTCTTGTTAACATTCTTTTCACATCAAGAGTCTTTACTTTTGTAAGTTTTAATAAAATGTTAATTTCATCAAATTTCATATACATAAAAAAATACTAACTTTTTTTTGTTTTCCAATTCATTATAGAACAATACTTTTTATTCAATAGATCAAGATTTGGCATATTGCAAATTTAATTTTTTTATCATTCAAGCATTAAAGAGTTACAAATCCAAAAAAGTAAATCTAATATACTATTAAAACTAATCTTCACGTTTGAACAGGATCTACATCCGGTTTTGAATTTACGGGCATGTGTGTGGCTAAATCAAGTAGGGGCTATATTTCCAGAAGAAAATATGAAATTGAACTGTGCACACTGGTATTCTTAAATGGTCATGCGTTTTACTAGTGGGCAGGCTCGACGTTGCTTAACTTTGTGATTTGATGGGAACCATGATCTTTAATGCAACTTGACCATAAATCATTATGCCATTTTAGAAGTGGTGATTCTTGCTTAAAAAATTTTTTTAAACACTTAGAAGATACGAAGAAGCGTTTTTGAATTAAAAATAAACAATAAATATGGAGAAGCATTTTTGAAAATTAGGAAAAAAATAATTCATTTTCAAACATGAAGTGTTTTTGTCCTCGGTGCCTGGCAATACTTCTAGTTTCTTTTAATGATGAGTATTTTCCTTTAATTCTCAATTTTCCTACCATAAAAAAAATCTAATTGAATTTGTATTTAACTAGAAAAGCATTATACAAATGATGAAAATAAAACAGAGGTAATGAAATTATTACTAGCATATTTGAATGAACATGATTCACTCTCCTATTTCAGTACATAATATTAGAGGAAATAAGTTTTTAGTGCATATGATGTTTATTTAAGTTATTAAGAAGAAAAATTAGGCCATTAAGAAAAATCCCCCATTTAGTTGATAAAAATGTTTTAGGTTTTAAAAGGTAATTATAGTAATAATGATTATCTTAGGTGGTGAGGTGAAGCATTGGACCAAGGAATCGTATTATGCGAGTTCAAATCCCTGTCAAAGCCATTGCATTTATCTTTACCTGCCTCAGGCAGATGGGGCTCGTTAACTCGGGAGAGTAGCTCATCTAGGGGAAGAACAATACTGATTTCAAAAGTCCACAGGTTTGGTCGTTGAGCATAGGGCTAGCAACTCTTTCTCGTAAAAACATGTATGCTACGGAAACAGCAAAAAAAAAAATTTGCTGCCCAACATACCACTAGGTGTAATGATTGATGGCTGATTATCTTGAAGGAATATACTTCTAAAAATAATCTGAAAGATTCTATTCTGATTTAATATTGCTTGTTTCATCAAGTATAAAAGATTTCCTTTTTGGCTGTCTGTCTGTCTGTCTTTCTGTATGCTGGTTTATTCATTTTATTGAGAAGTAATACAAAATCCTGCTTGTTGATTTGATCCAATAGGAAATTTCTAATTTAGTATGTTGCATTGAAACTGATCAAATCACTGCAGTTGCATGTAAAAGATTCTTTATTATGTGACAAGAATTAGTTAAATCTTGGCAAGCATAATAGAAGGCTAGAGAGATATTCTTTCTTTGGTTTAGGATGCCAAAAAAGAAAGGGTGTAGGGGGGTTAAGAGAAGAGAGCTGCTGTAGCCTGGAAGTCATGAATGAATCAGTTAGTATGAAGTAGAGTTGCATAAGAATGATCTTGTCTTAATGGGAGTGGTGCTGATGCTGCAAATGGACTTAGAAGAACTAGCAGAATACCCATCCTACTATTTGGCTCATGTTTCAGAAATATGGAAGTTCTTTTTTTGCTGTTTTGTTTCCAGAGCAGGCCTTAGAATAAAAATGAAATTTGTTGAAATTCTTAAAATCTGCATTAGTTTATATTTCCATCAATCATTACACCTAGTGGTGCGTTGGGCAGCAAATTTGTTTTTTTGCTGTTTCCGTAGCATACTTGTTTTTATGAGAAAGAGTCGCTAGCCCTATGCTAACCCTCATCAGAGAGGACCTTTTGTGGGCTTTTGAAATCAGTGTTGCACTTTACCTAGATGAGTTACACTCCCGAGTTAATGAGCCCCATCTGCCTGAGGTGGGTAAAGGTAGATACAATGGTTTTGACTGGGAATTGAACTAGCGTAATACAATTCTGTAGTCCGAGCTTTTACCAATGCCCCACTCCACTGCCTTATTAGTTTTTATAAATAATATAAATTCTATCAAAATATATTGTTTTTTTAAAATATAATTATTGCTGAAGTACTTTTGAAACTTATATATGTGGTTGAGTAGTAAGACCTCTCCTCACCGGTTCCTCACTTTAGGAGGTAACTCGAATCAAAGACGTTTCTTTACCATGGTTGGTTCGTATGATGGAGTGGGAGGGGTCTATTAGTTCAAATGCTTAATGCATTCGAATGATCATATCACAAACTGTTGAATAGCCTTGTACAGTACCTGATTGGTTACCCATCTTTGTACTGAATAGGCTCTGCTGTGTTGCTTAATATTGGTGATCTAGTGCGAACCAGTGTCTCCAATATGACTTGACTATACTATGTGGTAAGATTTGAAAATAAAATAAAATAAAAACGTTGTGTGGAAAAATTGGTAGAGTAGATTGAAAATTAATATTTCATTTGATATTCATTAAACTGAATAGTCTTCTGCTTGAAGTAAAATTAGTATGTTGTAAAACATTGAACAATTTAAATGAAATACTTTGTGAAAGAGAGTTTTTATTATGAATACCAAACAATAGAAGATATTAACGTTTTGGTAAAACTTGTAATAAAAGTTGATATGCTATTAAATGAAATATAATTTAGATGACATTAAATAAATACTATATATTCTTGATATTAATATGTTATAGTATAATGAGCAACTGTCTTTTCAATGTGTGTGTATATATGTTTATATATGTGTGTGTGTGTGTATATATATATATATATGTTTATATATGTGTGTGTGTGTGTATATATGTTTATATATGTGTGTGTATATATGTTTATATGTGTGTGTGTATATATGTTTATATATGTGTGTGTGTATATATGTTTATATGTGTGTGTGTATATATGTTTATATATATATGTGTGTGTGTGTATATATGTTTATATATATATGTGTGTGTGTGTATATATGTGTGTATATATATATTTTTATATCACAGCTCGTCATGACGGCTCCGCAAACAAGTCTTCCTTCGATCATGATCTAACGCGAACACGGCTAAATGTTTCTCCGAAACTCTAACCACTAACCTACCAGTCAACTTGCCGAAAGGACAGGTCTTTCTACTGATTTTATTTTTATAGTACCAGGACACTTTATCAGCGGGGGCTTTGCATGTAACATATCAAATATCATTTGGAGGTTTCTGTTAAAGCAATTCTTACTAAATTCAAGTAAAATTGAACTTTTGCATTTATAAAACTTGAAAAAAAATTTGATACTTTTGCATTAATAAAACTACCTACCATGCTTGTTTATCATGTGACCAGCTTAGAGTTTTGGATATGCCCTATTTTCTGTCAACAGTTCATAAAAGAGAGTCAAAAGGCAGCCATTGGTTGGTTTAATATTTTAACAGATAATCTTTTCTCTTTAAAATGTGGGAGTCATTCAAAATTATTGATGACTTTTTCTGCAGTTTACTCTTCATTGTGAATTCATGAAATCTAAAAGATTCATGATAAGATGGCTAACTTTTGTTTTTTTCTCTCTCTCTCTTTCTCTCTCTCTCTCTCTACACACACACATAAAGCTCATTCTGTGCTTTATATATATATATATATATATATATATATATATATATATACATACATAAAGATCGTTTTGAGGTTGTTTCAAAATAATGCCATCATGAGAATAAGTTCCTGTTAAGCTGTGTAAATGTTGACGTCACAAATGACTGATTTTTCATAAAAAAAACTACCAAAATGCAACTTAAAAATTTAAATGAACGTGAAAAATGCGGAATGTACCGTCTTAAATAATTATAGGTCTGAAGATTGCTTAGGCAAGAAACTGAAGCAATTTTCTTATTGTTTATGTGATTTGTAAAAAACTGATAAACAATATAAAAAACTATTTAATTCATGCTGCAATAAACATTCTGTTTTTTTTTTTAACTCACTATATATTATATATACTTGGTGAGCACCAATCCAAGTTTGGCACTAGGCCATTTTTACCAGGGCCTTTTACATTGGCTGTACCCTTCACCTTGATAAGCTGCTCTCCCGAGTTAGCAAGCCTCATCTGTCCGAGGCAGCTAAAAGTGAATGCAATGGTTTTGAGTGGGATTAGAACTCACATACTATGATTCCTGAGCCCTAGATTTTACCAATGCTCCAACCCCACTACCGAAAGTTTGTTACTATATATGTTGGTCCTTGGATATCAAATTTTATAAATTCAATTTTATTTCAATTAATTGTTACTTTATTTTATTATTTTATTTGTTACTTTATTCAATATATTGAAAATATTTTTTTCTTCTTTTAATCTTCATAACTCTAAAAAAAGTTTTCTGAAAAATTAATGAAGTCATTTGAGTTGGAAATTTCTATAGAACTACCAATCCATTTGAATACTAATTGGCATATTTGATAAAAATTTGATTTGAGTAATTAAATCAGATTTTATTTTTTTTTTATTACTTCTTAACATTTCCAAACTTTAACTAGAGGAACAGGGAGATTTTTTAATTTATCATTGAAAAAACATAACTGAAACAATATTTATCAGGCTTTGGTTCGTTTTCTTTCATTGTCAGTTTAATATCTGCTAAAATTTAACAGTTGATAAAATACTGCAGAGAATAAATACATTATTACGATTGGCAAATTCTTATATATAATATTTTAGTCATAAATAATTTTATTCACAAAATGTGATTATTACAAATTCTACTCATAAACAGACTGTTTCTGGCCAAGCTTTTTGAAATAAGATTTTCCATGCTTTTTATAGCTAAGTTTTTTTTATTATCTTATCTAATTGTGCATCTGATCCATTCATCTAAAAAGAACTTTTAGGCTTTCACTTTTAATTTATCTTTCATCAAGAAAAAAGGTTTTCTAGAAAAATCCATAAAAAATACCTTTTTAAAAGGATTAGCCTGTTTAGATATTTTGCATCCTTAAAATAAACCATATTTGTTTTAATTGATCTATTACTTATTTTTCCAATCTACTTTTTCTTGGTTAAAAACAGTTTTCTATGTTACTTCTTTTTTCCTTTATGATATTTTATAATTATCATCATATATTTTTATTTCTAAATTGACTAGTAACCTAAATCTAAACTTATTAATAAATGGAACTTTTTATGTCCCTTCCCTATGGACCCCCAAACAGCTGAACCTGTTCTCCAGAAAATTTATATAAAATTTATAAAAAGTTATATTTCATGTGTCTGTGAGTTTTCTTAGGTTTTTGTCTCTGAATACCCCAGATAATTATCAATAATTAAAAAAAAAGTTAGCTTTTAGAAAGAAGAGTGTGGTTAGGATTAAAAGTAAAAGTTGTACAAGATTTTGCATTCCATCCTAACATTATAATCTGATTTAAATACATATATATTTTTGGGCAGCGATGGTGGAGCATTGGTAAAAGCTCGGGCTCTGGAATTGTATTACAAAAGTTCTAATCTCAGTCTTAACCTTTACCTTCACTTTAGCAGTCTCAGGCAGATGGGGCTCGTTAACTCGGAAGAGTAACTTATCTAGGTGAAGGGTAACACTGAATTAAAAGAACCCAGGGATATAGAGCTCGTAAAATGGCCTTGTGCCTTACTTGGTTTTATGCTCGACCAAGTAAATATGATATATATTTTTGGCTATACCAAAAATTGACTGGGTTTCCCTGGCAATGCCAAACTACTTGCTAGTTAATTCTATTTTTTTAAACACCAGCAAAGAAAATAGGAGAAAATAATGAACAAAAATTGGTTTAAAAAAATAAAAAGGTGGGAAGGGATTGTATGGTTGGTTAAACATAGGAAATGTTTTCTATTTTTAGTTTGTTTGTTTTACAGCATGTTTAATCCATAGCTGGAGGGAATTTGGGGGATTCATACCTGTCCCAAGGCTATTAGTTGAAATGTAAAGTAAACCGAATAAAATGACTCAAAATCAAACTCACATTCCATGGCTACAAATCGACCCTCACTTTTAATTTTGTTAGGAATGAATCGTCTCGTTAAAATAGTTGAAAGAGTAAAACTATTTTTGGTTTAATTTAGTACAAATCTTATTTAAAATTAATTTAAATCTTATTTACAACCAATAATTTCTAAAGAAAAAAATTATTCTAACCAAGAAAATATTCCAATCTTGGCAAAAACAGATTTTCTTAAAATAAAATTCTTTATATACTGCTGGAGCATTTAAAGAAGGTTTTTACTTGACATTTTTTTTTAAAGAATATTTTTGGCTAAATTCCATTTTGAATATAACCAGTTTTTCTGTCTGCACCTTCACTTGGTTGTTAATTAAAAATAATTGGTTTTTTAAAAGAAAAGTAAGTTTAATTGTATTTTCAATTGGAATTTTTTTTCCAATCAATGCATAGGTTCCTCTTTTTTATAAAATAAATATTTTCAGCTTCAGATTATACTATTCTGATTCATGTATTTTTGCTTAATCTTTTTATTCATATTGTAGATAAATTGAAATTGTTCTAGATTAAAATTCTTTTTATTTAATCTTAGTAAATACAACTTTCTGTAACCCGAGAAACACCTGCATAGAGACTAAAAAGCAAGAATTGAAAAACAATTTGTTCAGAAAATTGGTTTTCTAATTTAATAAGCTTTATTTTTGGAACCACCTCTTTTTTTTCTCAACACCTTGGGCTGCTTTTAGTTGAAATTCCTTTTTGTTACACTCTCTCTCTTTAACACAATAAAATGATTGCAATCAATAAAAGGCTACAAAAATTCTGTTTATCAAAATACTTGTTTTTATACATAAGGTTGAGTGTGATTATTGGTTTTCTAAATAATTCTTTGTTGTTATAATAAGGGCTGTGACAAGAATATTCTTTTTATGTAAGCATATTCTTTGCATACAGAATATTCTTTTAACAAAAAGCATATT
>JAUZSX010111305.1:0-18029 GCA_034780655.1 Idiosepius hallami
TGCTAAAGTGAAAGTAATGGTTTTGACTGGGATTTGAACTCGCGTAACACAATCTCACAGCCCGAGCTTCTACCAATACTCCACTGTTGCTGCCCAAAAGAGAGAACAATATAATTCAATATGATAAATAAAGAAAGAAAAAAAAGAACATTATGATAGATAAATCCTGTAAAAAGTAAATAGATACTAGTACAGCATAATCAGAAATAAATAACCTATAAAAACTATAGGTAATGTTCTCAGCAGGGAAACAAACTTTTAATGGCCTATAAAAGCAGTTGGTTTAAAATCATAAATAATTTTTTGGTGACACAAGTGAAATTTGGTTTCATTAATTATTTCATCTTTTTTTTTTATCTTAATCCAATAATTTGCAATTTTAGGTTCTTTTGCCTCAATCTCTGACCAATTAAAATTCAGCTTTTTATTCACTGTAAAAAATATTTTATCCATAATGGAAGATAAATGGGATTCATCCCTTTCCCAAAAGTTTTTGTCCAAATGTGAAGTAAAGAGAATGATTGGGATTCAAACTTGCATAATACAATTCCGAGATCTGAAAGCCTATCCACTGTCCCAAGTGGACTCACCCAAAATTATAAAATTATAAAAATTATGAAAGCTACAACTGAAAGCCTAAAACAACAACCAAGTTAGAGATAAAGCTATATCTCAACATTTTAGAAATAGCACTAAAACTAGACAATATAATCAAAGCTAAAATCATTTGGTATATAAATCCTAAATCTTTACTAATTAGAAGCCATGAACACTATTAATAAGAGCTTATCATAACTCTTTTGCAAAATACATTAAAGCTAGACAGGAAGGAAAAGGCGGAATGAAATAATAGCAAGAAACAGGAAATAAAGCAGTTAAGAACATGAATTCTATTCTTACATACCACCTAACAAGTTGCGTTGATAGTTGCTAGTTACTGATAGTATTTATCTTTCAAGCTACAGATGTAAATACTCTTAAGTCAATATTTTTACTTCCCAAGAAAGAGACAGTTGACTACAACAATACACCTACATAAGAAATAATTGACAAAAAGAATATAAAAAAGATAGACATAATACAAATGCATTGTTAGATTACATGTCCTTGAAAAGGGATCTCTATTACATGACAGGACCCGAGACACGAAGGAATGATGTTAAAAAGGTTTGGTGTTAGGAGTTAATTTAATTATATCACCTTTTGCCTTTTATCTCTTGACCACTGGTCATTATTTAGGGATGGAGCTCTGTGGACCATATCCTTATTATAATCTTCAGAGTTGTTACATAATAGAAGGATTAAAATGCTAGTTGTTCTTTTGTGATTATTGATTTATTTTCTGTAGAACTGAATCAACAACTAACACCTAGTGGCTTTCTCACCACAAGTGGTAACTTGACTCATAAAGTGCTCTGGGGCTAGATAAATGTTTACTTCAATATATCAGAACCATTTCCATATTTTTTTTTTTTAAATGAAACAAAACAAAACCAAAATTTGATAGACCAAAACAAAACTGATGTTAAAATTGATATTTAATGAATATGGTCTCACATGAGAGTAAAGATTTTATAAGAAAAAGATTGGAAGACCTAATCTTTAGTCTCAAATTATAATTCCAAAGGAGGGAAACTATATTGACTTCCTTGAATTTTTTTTCTTTTCATTCTTGTTTAATGACAAACTTCACATTCCAGTCTTTTTCATTGAATTTATTAATTAAAATAAAAAGCCTTTGTTAATTTGGCATTATTATCTGCAATCATCCTTTAAGTCTTATTTTTACTTGTTGGAGTCTGCAGGGTTGGAACTTCAGTTAAATCATTCATTCCTCTTTCTTATCTATTTTACCTATAATTTACTAATGAATATGAAATGTGGGTTGTTAACAGTTGGTGATATCTGAATTCTATCGCATCAGCAGCCTTTAGCCAATTTATCTGTTGGATATTAACTGAGAGTTTGGCTGGTGACAATCTCACCTCCAAGCTTGCCTGACGTATGAAAGTGTAGCAATGCACATAATCAAGATGAACATCTATACAGAGGATTTCAGAATAGCATTAACCAAAGTGACTAATAGTGTCAAATTCATATATTTATTAAAAAATGAAATAAAAAAAGCATCTCTAATGGAATTTTTTAATAAGTTTTAAACAGCTGAGAAAAGCCATGTGAATGCAGTTTCTATCTTTCATCTAAACCAGAAATGAATAAAAAGTTTATCATTGGACATCTATAGAGCTTCAACAATTAGATTCTTTCAAAAGACATAACTAGCTGTTAAATGTTAGTTTGATAAAATTAAATACCAAGCAGAATTCAAAATGAATTCCACTATTGAATGCAAACAAATCAAATACAAAGAAACAAGCACAAAATTCTTTTTAAAAAAGTTTTGCATCTGTCTTTATTAGCTTTTAAAGCCAAAAAGAAAATTTTGGTTATATGGAAGCAATAAACTACTAAGATACTAAATAAAGATTTAAATTAGTATAAAAGAACATGTGTTCTTGCCTCAAAGGAATAGAGGATGATTGGGGATATTTAATAAAACTTATGTTGAACATAAATGCCATACACATTTTTCTCAGAATGCAAGTATAGTCATGATGGCTAGTTATATCTATTTTTATAACACTTTAAAAGAAGGAAAAAATAATATCATCCTTAAATGAGACAGAAGATAGCAAGAAAAAATATTACACACACAAAATATATTTAAACTAAATTTAGTTTCTGAATGTTCTCAGGTGGCATTGGTACAAAGTAAATTTCTGAATGTTCTCAGGTGGCATTGGTAAGAAGCAGATAACAATGCTAATAATAATAATACAAAAACAGGGGGAAAAGGTGTTACAAATCTGTTCTATTTTTAAACAGACAATATTGTAGTAGTTAAAATTTCAAATCTATCAAATATACAAATCAAGAAAACTAATGCCTAAGAATGTTAAATCAAGTCCAGTTATCATAAAACAAATATCCTTATTGAATCAATAAGAAAATGATTTTATTTTAATGGATAAAGCAGGGACAGCATTGGCATACTTCTACTATACTTTGATTGATTGTAGATGTGTAACTACTGCCATCTTGGGAGGTAAGGAAAATATGGATACATAGCTTTCACTTATTCTTGTCAAGGATATATTTTGCTAAAATATCTGATACAAGAAACCAGTGCCTAAAAAAATACAAGATTTAGATTTTGAAAGAATATTTAAATCAAGTGAAAACAGTTATAGCAGAAATTCTCTATTTTGATTCACAGAGTAAAGAGTGAATATCATTACCATATTTTCATAATATTTATAATTCATTAAACAATGTTAGAAAGATGCCATTGCATGAAGCATTTGTATTTTTTCCTTTCCAAGATCAGTGCAAATAAGAGCTATGCCATATATGATAAATGAATGTTTAAAGAAATTTGATCATGACAGATAGCATTGTTGATAAATTGATAGAGCCATGATTGAAGAAGGGGGGGGGGGTCTTGGCCACTAATAAAACCATTGTTTGACTACAGTTTAAATAAGAACTGCTTAAGTTAAAGTCTTTGACATATCTATAGTCTTAAACTGGTTTCTATTTTTAGTATAAATTTATACTTTTATTTCATCTTGCTTAACCTTTAAACCAGCTCTAAATCTAAAGAAATAAATGGATTAATTTTTTTAAATCTGTGCATGGGTTCAGCTTGTTATCAAAGTTTAACTATTTTTTCCTACAGATAAAAATACTAATGAAAATTAGCTGTAAATCACAAGATATCAAAATCACAGAGAAAATTTCTAATTTTCCTCAAGCTCAGATGTTGCACATTTACTAGAATTTAAAAACAACAACAACACACATTTAATAAAACCATCATTGATTGCAATGTTGCACCGGGGCAGAACATTGGTTAGTATCTGGGGGTGTGGTCAAACCACTCAGTAGATGCATTCTTAGTCTTTGGTTAGAGTGACATCTAGTAATAGTGCCATGATAAACACACCTCCGACCTTGTCAGGACCAAAACCGTATCAGCCCCTGCTGTTCCTTTGGACAAGCCAGCATGGTGGAAAGAGAAGAGCAAGCTGCCTGGGCGACAGCCTGCTTTCTATATCACACAGCCCAGGCAAAAAAAAATCTACAGATGGCTGTTTAACCCATGGTCAGTTTTAGCGATAGGTGACAATCTATACTGTCACAGAGAATAAAAATCTAAATTGTAATTGTCATATTTTGAAACAAATCTAGCCAAAATTTCACCCTTCATTCAGATTGAAACAATCAAATAATGTAACTAAAATATTTATGATAGATTTCTCATGATTTTATGCATAATTTTTTTTTTTTGGAAAATTACACCCACCACTTTTACAGGTGATTAAAATTAATTTTTTCCAGTGACAACAGAGCCTAGTAGGAGTTAAAAACATGTTATTTTTAGAAATCATTTTCCAATAAAAACATCTTCAAAAGATAGAAAATGTATTTTATCTGTTCTAAAAACAAAAATGTAGAAGTATCAAAAAAGCCTTAGGAAAATCAAGTCATTCATTCAACTTACCTTTTGGCTAAGACAGCTACAGCACATTTTTGATAGCAGCTGTTCATATTGAGTAGTGACACAACAATTGGTGACAGATTTCAAAAAACCATCAAAGCAATACATTGAGATATATATTCAAGAGAACTACTAAACGCATTCAGCGATACAAATATTAGACAGCTCCATTCCCAAAGATAATGAAAATGATATTTGATATTATGAGACATTCAAATATTCAGAAAGGGTGTATGTTAGGTAGGGGGAAAACAAAAGACAAAAGTACTCAACAAAATTTGAACATTTTCCAGAATTCTGAGCCAGGTAATACAGGTCTTACATAAAAGACAACAAAAAAAAGTAGGCCAGAAAAGTTTGTTTCCACATATATTTATTGTCCATATAAGAAAAGAAAGAAAGGAATGAATATAATTATATATGTAGTAAAGTAAATTATATTTTGGAATTAGACAATCAAAATTGTTTGAGTTCTTGAACCAATTTCAGAATTCGTAACCAAAATTAAATATGTAATCAATATTTATGCTTAACATTAAAATGATACAAAACATACTGTAATATTGATATAAAACATGTTAAATTATTATTAAAAATCAGTATTTTCCATAAATTATGTTTAACTGATGAACAATAAAAATTTAGATCTTTTTATATTGATTTTTTTTTCTTTTCAACAAAATCTTTTTAAATTCATTATATTCATTGTTGTTTACTTGTTCTGAAATCAATTTATTTTACATGTAAAAAGCTGTTGTTCATAAACAGGAAATAGTATACACCAAAACCAAGCAGATTCTTATGAAATTTATATTAATTTCGGGATCTCTCTCTGTGTGAGAGAGAGAGAGAGAGAGTGAGAGAGAGATCAAAATCACAGAGAAAATAATTTTATGTAATTTATATATATATATATATATATATATATACACACACACACACACACACACACACGAGTCTAATCAAATTTCAGTGTAATAAAATCATAATAATAATCTGCCTTCAGGAATCACCACTGAGGATTGACAGAGTGGGAACACTCGTAATGGTGGGTCTACAAAGTACATGCAGAGAGGTAAGAATCCAAGGAGAAATATGGTTTCTGGAGAAAAGCAATCTTAAAAGTGTTGTTTTGAAAGAAACTTAATTTTCAAAAGTTCAAAAGAAACTGTAATAATTCCTTCAAATTAAATTCTATCATTTTTTTCTCTGTTGCTTATTATTTAACTCTTAACTAAAAAGCAGAAGTAAATTTCTTTTTGTTACTAAGACATTTAAACTAAAAACTGCATATATTTTTATAATATAAATTGCATGGAGATTATCTATATGTTAAGATATTGCTTGGCCATGACTGGCCCTCAATCATTCTTGTTAATTTTAATTTGACACCATAACTTGTCTAGTAAATGAATTCTCATTCTTTATGAATTCAATATGACATTTTAAGCTAAAAATAGTAATACTATTAGCTTCTCCATCCTAGCTAGATAATTCAATATTCATGAGCTATTGAATAAAAAGCAAAATGATGGACAAAGCATTAACCCAACCTACCAGAAAATAATAGGATAAAATGTTAATGACACTTGAACAAAAAATTGGATGATATATTCTATCTTCTGTACAATCAACCAGATTTTCTATCTAAAATATTTCATTTTAAATACATTCATAGAAAAACTGTTTAAATTGGTTTTTGTCTAATGAAACCTCTTTCCTTCTTCTTCCTCCCCCCCACTAATAGTGTATGACCGTATGGTTTATCTCATTTATTATTTATAGAGGGGGTGACAAGGTTTGCACCAATAAGAAGGCGAAACTGGTAAATATTATCTATGAAAACACCAGGTCTGTTTGATTCAATCTTGACACTTGCTGTTGCTGAGAGAGAGAAATTTGCTCATTGGATGACAAAGCATTGACCCCTTTTGGATATTGTTAGTTACAGTTGAATGCTCTAACCTTCTGGATACAATTATCTACATTGTCAGACGCTGATACCATTAAACATTTTCATATTTGATTTATTTATTTGCTCTGCTTCCCTTCGGATTCTGATTGGATTTAACTTGCCCCATTCTTAACAGAAAAAATGGCAAGCAATACTAAAACATATATATGCATTCAAAAGTTTTTGTTTTAAATAGGAATAGCCCGTTAAGTGGTTCTAGTGTGTGTTTTTTTCATTCATTCTGTTGAAATTTTGACTGAATTACATACAGTTTTAATGTATACAATAAAAATGTAATATTTAAAGAGTATACTTCAAGGGACAATGATGTAGAGGAATAGAAGACATCTATGAAAGATATTTGTATGGAGGGATGCAAGCCATTCTTATCTTGATGAAATCTAAGAAAAGCTATACAGTCAGCAACCTTGCTGCCACTACTACTTCACAATTTCCAGGTCTGATGAATGACCTTTTCACTGAATTCGACAGGAGAAAGTCAAATCTTCATAAATAATTGTCTTTCAGGATTCTTATACACACCAGCAAAGAAATCCCTCCATTTAACATCTTCTCTTTCCTCTCACTTTTATTGAATCAAGTAGCATTAAATAACAGTTCAACAATGTAAAAGAAATAATAAAAAAATAAATACTACTTTCCTTAATTTTGCCATTTGTGTTTTTGCTGACTAGAGATTCATTTTTGGTCATCATGTTCAATTAATATTAAGAGTACATAATCAATTGGAAACCAGCATGAATAATCCAACAAAGTAGGCTACAGAACCAATGAGCTCTATTACTTTAAATTTTCCTTCTGTGATCTACACTTATGGTGAAAGAAAAAAAAAACAGGCAAATAAATGCCAATACTCCTTTGAACATATTACTAATTTTTCATTGGTGAAAATTTTATAATAACATAATCTTTAATAAAACAGTACTTAATAGAAGAAAGTATTGTCACAGTAAATAAAAGGCTGAATCGTAATTTGTCATTTCAGACTCTAATTTGCAGATTAAGATGAAAATAAAGAAATCAATTGATACAATCAAATTTTGCTTGAAAAAAGTTACAGAATTTTTTTTTTTTATGATTTTATACACAAATTTTTCAAAAATTATGCCCATCACTTGTACAGGCCACTAATTTTGAATTTTTTTTTTTTCGATTACAACTTATCCTAAAATGCCTTTTCACAAATGGAACGTTACAAGTGATATCATTCTAGGTAAGTTGCTTTTACTTGGATATAGAAAAAAAAGCATTTTTGAATAAACCTAATTATTATCAAAGAAATAGACTCAGATGATCATAAATCTTATGTGGCATAAGACAGAGCTAAAGGTTCTAAATCAATAACTTTGCCTAACCTAGTCTAGAATTACTGAAAGCAAGATCAATCTAAGACAATTCATTAGAACTTTGTAAATGGTTTAGAAATGCCTTAATATAAGCATGTCACACTGCATCAAACATACTTATCAGTGGTTAATCGTGAATGGTTAAAAAGGTTCCATCTCACTTACCATTTAACCTAAGACTGTAAAGATAAGTGGATTTATAGCTTTATTATTGATATCAATCATGCAATGGAATAAGCCAATTTTGAGCAAAGTAATTATATGAATCTTGATGGGCAATAGTCTTTCAGTGTAACTTTAGAGATGAATAGTAGATCACATTGGTTATACTCATCATAGTTATAAAACAAGAACATTAGTAAATAATATCAGCAAGAAAAAAATTGGTAATAGTGCATATGAACACCTATGAGTGCCATATTTAGTTATAGTTAATTTAAACTGCATATGAACACCCATGGGTGCCATATTTAGTGATAGTTCAAACTGCATATGAACACCCATGGGTACGAAAATACACTAATACCAAAAAACTCATAAAAATTTCTAGAAAATTTTCATTTTTCTAGTGGATATATGTAACTATGTGTCGGAAATATATATCATAATCAAATTGATAATTTCTCTAATAACCTAATAAATAACTCAATCTTTTTGGGAAATATTTGCAAGTGACAACATAAAACTTCATATAAATAGATATTTTCATTTTATTCTGCTTCCCAAGATAAAAACTGCCATCCTACAATAGTCTAGGAAAATAAATGCATTTATATGCTGTAGATATGTCACAGGCTAAATAATGTTCTCTAAAAAGTTTTGGTTTTTATATAATAACCTTGATCAATAGCCATATAATTAAATTAGGAAGAGGAGCCAATATGCTGCTATAAAATATCTCAAAATAGCAAAAACTGATTATCTTCATATCCAGCATATGAAATTATTTGATCTAAAAACCATTTTTTTTTTCAATTATGTGAATAATGCAACCTGGATATTTTTGGTATAAATGAAATTCTATCAAAAAGGTTACACTAATTTAATTAAAAACAAAGAGACGGACAAAATTATCTTTCCGTTTTCTAATTCTGAATTATTACATTTTAATTCAGCTGGATATCTTTGATATATTAGGCAGATAAACTAATTGAATAACAAGATAGATAAACAAATAGGTTACAAAATCACAAACAGCTGTCTTGTTACCCACAGTGGAATGGGTGTGGGGATTATTCAGGAAACCAGAGCTCAGTTTACTCATGTAATATCATAGCTTTTGAATACCCTATATATAGGCTGTGAGGCCCAAAAAGTTTATATCACTCTAGATTTTTTCATTCTGTGACCTGCATTTAGGATGGAAGAAAGAACAAATAGGCAAACAAATGCCAATAATCCCCTGAATGTCATACTATATTTCCACACCCCCCGGCACAGATGTTGCAGATTTGATAAAATTCTATAACAACAACACACACGAGTGATTTTATGTGTCTGTCTGAAGAATGGTCTCTACCAAACTAATTTGCTAATTTTTAGTCTACATACTTTAAGTTTGATAAATGGGGTATTCAGACCTGTGAAAAAAATTCAATTTGGTTTTGAGCTGCAAAGGGCTCATTGCAAGCCACTAGCATTTGCTGTGTGAGGGCTAAAATAATCACTGGGGTGTCAATATAATTGCAGTTTACTAAAATAATTTTCACCTTTCAAAAATTATAGTAATTATTTTAGAAAGAAAAAATCTTGGACCTACAAAAAAAACACAGATCTAAATGAGCACAGAAGGAGCATCAAAGCAACCCTTGAGCAAGGCCAGACGATATTTCTAGTCTTCAATAAAACCATGTTTGATGGCTGTTAAATATTGTCGCGGTAAATAAAAAGCTGAATTGTATTTGATTATTTTTATTTGTAAGGGATGATAACTTATACTAAAGACTCAGTAAACTTGTACCATGACACAAATCTACCAGATGAGCTCTCAATATTTTTAAAGATATGAAGATTCCTATAAATAGATTGGTTTTAGTTCCTTCCATTGCAAATGAATAGAGTGATGTCCATTATGATAGGAAATACTTTCCTTTGAAACTTATGTAAATGTACTTTCTTATAACATGAAATGTTAAAACCTCTTAGCAACCAGCCTAGAATTTGGCTTTATACCATCTCATCTTAATACAAAAAAAAAAATACCAAAAAACTTACTTCCCTTGTGGAAAAAAATAACTGAACCAAATAAGCACAGAGCTGGGACAATAATACAAGAAAATAAGAATTTCAGTATGATCATTTCTGCTAGAAAATAAACCAAATTACTATTGAGTTTTCCCAAATGACTTGTTTAGGATTAATATGAATTCATTAATAGAACATAAGATCTATGTTTGAAAATTCTAACACTTAATTGCTTAGAAAATTAAAAACTTAAAGATTGGTTATTTTTAAGAGAAATTTTAAGCAATTTAATACCGGTTTTCACTTTATTTTTTTGTAAAATTAAGAATGAAGAGTAAAATTAATCATGAAAAGCTGTTTTATATGTATCTAATATCTAAACAATACTGAAAAAATTGAGCTAATAGCAAAATATGTGACTTAATAGTAAGTTATAGATTTTTTTTTTGAGATGTGGCTTTGTAATTTAGGAATTAGCTTTATTATTCGGACTTCACCTGAAGACAGCCTGAGGGAGACTAGGCCAAAACGTAGTGTAGAAACATCAAAAACCTACTGACAAAAGTCCAAATAATAAAGTTAGTTCCTTAATCGTAAGTATTATCAATCTCATTAAATATTATTTATTTTCATAAAAATCTTTTTAACAATTGCTTAACTCATTTCCAAATTTTGCAAAGAAAAAGTTTGGCAAAAAACATAAGTCCAAAAAGGATTGAAACAGAAAAAAAGACTGAACCAAAAAAATGAAGCTAAGTAAAAGATAAGCTAAACATTAACCAAAGATTGCATAGCAAGTTTTTTCAAGACCTCAAGTTAAAATATTTAGTAGTAAAGAAATAATAATAAGAAGAAGAAATAATACATTACCATTGTTGAGCAGTTTCCAACTTACCTAAAAGGAAAAAAGAAATTAGAATATAATTAGAAAAAAAGAGAGCAACTAATTAATCTGAAAGAAAAAAAAAAGAATCTTAGCAAAAGTTTAACATTTTTAAAGTCTTTTATTTGTATTTACTTTATTTTTATCATTTTAAGATTATGAAAATTGTCTAAGCTTTAACTATTTTGTACTAAATGATACCTGGCATTGTCGGGATATTCAAATTTCCCAGGTTTGTTTTTATTGTGATCTTTTACAATGGTTGAACAAAATAAGAGAAACAACTAGAACCTTAGTAACACAATTTTGTTTGTCTGTTTTAGTTTTATGGCATATTATCCCTTTTAGGTCATTTAATGCTGAGAATAATCATTTTTGAGAAACGTTCTTTTATTCACACAGTTTTTTGAATAACACAAGAAGCACTGTTTAACTCATAGCTTGGCAGTGAGGTGGAGCATTGGTAAAAGCTCGGACTATGGAATTATATTACGCAAGTTCAAATCCCGGTCAAAACCATACTATCTACCTTTTGCTGTCTCAGGCAGGTGGGGCTCGTTAACTAGAGAGAGTATCTCATCTAGATGAAAGGCAACCCTAATTACAACCCCCCACCCCCCCAAAAAAAAATAAGGGCCTCCAGGTTGAGGGTTGAGCATAGGGCTAGCAACTCTTTCTTGCAAAAAGGAATATGCTGAAACAGCCAAAAAAAAAAATAAATTTGCTACCCAATGCACCACTGGGTGTAACTGTGAAAACAAACGAACACATAGCTGAAGGGGATGTTGAGAATAATAACTTTTTCAAGAGTATTAGTCCAAGTATAAAAGCAAACAGAATGGTTGGGATCCAAACTCGCATATTACACTTTCAAAGTCTAATTTGCTTTCCACTGTTCCAAGTGCATTTTCCACTCAGAGTTTTGAAACTCCTAAAAAAACCATTGAATATTTGTTATTTTAATTATTATTAAATTATTCTTAAAATGTTTTTAAAAGAATGTTACAATCTTTTCTAAAGGTTATTTATTTATTTATTTGTTCAGGGTGGTTTATCTTTTATATAAAAACTTTTCAGCTTGCATACACTCCAATCTTCTAATAACCCTAAGTCTGACATATTCATCCTGTCTACAATACATTTTCAATTATACAGTTCTATTCCAGAACCCAAGCTGAATTATTTTTCACAAATCTTCTTTCAAAAAATGCTAATCTTTCTCCTAAGTGGATGCACGTTTATACACTACTCAACATAGTAATTAGATTTTTTTCTTTTATAGAACAAAATTAGGTTTCACCAGATCTTATTCATCAGGCCACTACTCAAAACCATTCTTCATGATTATCAGTGATGCTGGCAAACTCTTTGGAATGGATACTTAGCAAATATAACAGAATCCATAGAATAAACAAGAAATATGCCTTAGTCAGAGATTTAACATTATATTATAAGTTAAATAGGTCAACTTGGTTTGTTTTGTTTTCTAGAAATAATCAATTATGGACAATTTCAAGCAAGTAAAGCTAAATGTACAGCTTGGAATTTTTTTTCATTTTTGGCTAAATAAATCCTTTTATAAAAGGCCAATTTTAAATTAAAGACCAATTTTTTTTTTGTGACTTGTTTTCTTGTTTGTTGGTGTTTAATAGCGTATTATCCTTTTTTAAATGATTTTAATTAATTTTTAATAATATTAATTTATAGACGCATACTTTTTCAAATAACACAATTTGCACTATTTAATCCATAGCTGGACGGAATGTTGAGATTCATACCTTACCCAAGGGTATTAGTCCATATGTGTACGGAGACGGAACAACTGAGATTTAAACCTGTGTGTTACGATTCCAAGGTCTGACATCTTATCCATCATCCCAGGTGGACATAGCCTCATTGATACTGAGTACAACTAAATATATGTTTTTTCATAGATTTGTCAATCCACTCTAATTTGGCAATTTGTGCTAAAATGAAAACAATTTTTCTCCCAATGTTCCTAAAAAGATATTTTATGAATATGAAATTAACTATTAATGATAGAATATAATACTTATTTAAAGAGATGTTGAAAAATAAGTAGCTTAAGCAAATATACTTCTTATATTCATATTAAATGAGTATTCACTCTTTAGTTACGCTTGCGGACAAATGCTTGGGGCACCTGCAAGTATATAAACAGTATAACATTGTATACAAGACATTATTTTTTACCACACAGTAACTTTTTTGGACACCCTGCAATTACATTTAAAAATAAAAAATGCATACAAAAACATAAGTTGGTTACAGAATTATGTTAATACCATTTTATTCACAAAATCCACTCATACCAAAAGAAGATGTCCACCATCAATATCCACCCAATTAACTTCAAAATTATCTATTCTAACAATCATAATATATTCAATATGAAAAGGGTTTAATCTTTTAATGTTTGTTTTTTTTTCATGAGATGTGTAAAACTTAAATTTTTGTAAGAAGAATATAAAAACTTTATAGCCATATCACAGTCATTAATTTTTATTTTAAATTTTTTTTTAAATAGAATAAAAAATAATTGGAAATCTTGGTTATAAGAAATGATATTATTAATAATCAATTCATAAATTAATATTATTAATAAATAATTTATTTTCATTATTAATAAACAATTTATAAATTAATATCTATTAATGAAATATTTTATGATGGTGTCATAAATTCATGTAAATCTGGAACATACACTTAATTTTAATGTTTTTCTTAAAATCTTTTGAAATATAAAAACAGTAAATGATGTGAACTTCTTTAATTGTAACTAAGCACAAATTATTAAAAGTCAAATTATTGCATGTAAATAAGCATTTACAATCACTCTGAAAATTTTAAGACAATTTGTAAATGCAGAATATTTGTAATAAAAAATGACAAGACTTATTTCTATAATGAATGACATTCTATAAAAGAATAAGAAACTTTGAAAGTAAAGATAGTCTTTCTATTTTTACAAGTAGTTTGCAAAAAAATACTCTTTGGGATTTTTTTTTGTTTGTTTGTAGGAGTGGAGAAATACCAGTTAGATACTTTTTTTCATATTTAATTAGTTGCAAAAAAAAACAGTGTCCTGGAGTAAACATCACTCGGGACGGTCCGCTCAGATATTACCACCTCATTCTCCTTATCCTCCCCCACTGATAACCATTACCCAATACTGAATGGTTAACTGTAGTAAAATTTTCCTGCTCGACATTTACTACTCTATTGGCCAGTATGTTAGTATGTTACTGCTTACATGTTTATAACCCATAACAAAATCAGATATGAAAATAGATGGCGTAATTTAAGAGAAATACTGAATCATTTGTTTTAATTGCTTCAAAATATTATATTCACTTGGTGAGCAGCACCAACCAAGTTTGGCACAAGGCCATTTTTAAGGTGAATTGCTTCAAAATATAATTATTTTCCGTCTTAAATTATAGAACAAGCAACAGCAACTCTAAAACAAGTTAGCTTATCTCCCTTGAATTGTTTTTTGAGCGTAAATTTCTTTAAAAATAATTTACTATAATAAAAAGTTAGCATAATTTTTTATATAGTAGGCAATAATAAGAAATTGATTAAAATTGAGTAGAAAACAAATGATGCGAAATAATGAATGTTAGTTTAAAAGATAACATCATAGACAAGGCAATTATTTTGATTTCTTAAATAAAAAAAAGTTCAGTTTTGGGAGAATTTATTGATAACTTATCTTCTAAGATACTATTTATATAAATGTTTACAGACTGGGTTCAGTCAAAGTGAATTCGTTTTTTATAATTATCCATGATAAAGGATAGCTGGTTGTTGACTGCTAAAAAGACACCAACAAACTACAAAACCACTCTCACGGCTACAAATTTCTCATTTAAAATTTAATCTCTAAGACTTAAATTAAACTGCTAATATGACATTTTCTAGGATCAGTTTTGTTTAATTGTCAATTTTTCCCAATAAAGAAAAAAATATTTTATTATTTTTACTATAAAAACTGAAGTCATTGTTACTCTTTCATTAACTTTAAAACTGATAGAAATGTGTATAAAGGGAGACAACTTTATTGTATTTCAACTTTACTATCAAATGAAAATGTTTATTTGATTTAAACGCACTATTCTAGTTTTTATAAATGGTATCAAAAATATTTAAAGGGAAACTTTACAAATAATCATCAACCCCAATAAAAGTAACTAAATTCTGATTTAATCTATTTTGGTAAATTCTAGCCATTTTAGGTACCAAAAAAAAATGAAAGATATTCATCTTGCCTTGTTCCTAATGTAGGGTTTACATTTGCCATAAGAATATGAAGCATCTGCTTATCATGTGTTTTCTCAGGCTTTAGAATTTAATCATATGTTGATGTTAGTTTTCAGGTCAATTTCTACAGATACTGTTAGTTAACTTACAAGTAGATAAATGTGGTACATGTTATTGAATAATAATGAGAGCATTAAAGCTAGAGAAAACAAGGAAAAATAGGCATATCAAAGATGCTTTAGTTTAATTGAGTTGGTATTTACATTTTTGTATGTTTATTATGCTGACTATAGTCTTCATCTCTATGTTTATTTAATTCACAGTGTTTTGAACAATTAATCCTTTGGTCTTCTTAGGTAGTTTTTCTAATAGTGGTCAGTATCAAATCTCTACTGATGTTTTTGTATAACTGTCAATAAAATGTGTTTAATTCGTAATTTTCTAAACAGAATTTAAGGATGAGGATTATAATATGAATAATGAATATACAAATTATCACATTTCATTTTTTAAGGATTCTGAAAAACAATTTACATTTTTCTCTCTGTTCTTTACTTGCAATGCATAAACTATGAAGCATTTCATTTTTTTTTAAATTGAATATTTCTAAGATTTATTAAGAAGGTTTTTAAAAAAAAAGTATTAAATATATATTTTAGAATTTTTACTGTTTATTCAATGAATCTTTTCTTTTTCAAAAGTTGAAAAAAAGAAAGAAAACCAAATGTCATCTAAATCTCACACTTAAGCTGTAAAATGTTTGGATTTTTTTGCCTATGAATAAAAAAAATGGCAAGTGTTAAATTATGAACTTTAAGAGACAATTATAAAAGCTTCTTTGACATTTAGCAATTTTGCCTATGGATATTGATCGCAGCGTCAGTGTTTACATCTCAGTAAATTTTACATTTATAAATACACAAATCCTGTTTATAACTTAAATATATTCTCCAAATCTTCAATGAATCACTTGTATTATCTCTATTTTCTATGCATATAATAATGAATACTGTAAATGTATCATTTAACTGTTTGCTCACAAAAAAAGTCTAATCCTGGAAGACACACTAAAAAACAAGAATTTAGATTAATTTAGTCAAAATTTTTTCAAATGAAGATAAGATTGATTCATGGTGAAATTATTTGAAATAAAAACCAACTTCCATGAAAAATATATCTGTTATAAACACTTATTTGATGAATAATAAAACTTTTTTTCTTTAATATTCATGAAAATTAGTGTTAAATGAGAAAGTAGTTCAATAGCAGCAAAAGTTTGGTGTTTGCAGAAACCAATTCAATGGTATTAATTTACTTCAAATACTATATAATTACCATTTTGTAATGATACACATTGTTGAAGTCAATAAATGTTATTTTAGATTCTTATTGAATTAGTATTTTGTGTAATTTTTATGAAGGTTACATTGCTTTGAAGTCTTTAAAAGGAAATTAATGATTATATAATTATTGATGACTAGAAAAATTGAGAAAAGAATTTGTGAAAAGACGCAGGGGGTACTTAACATTTATAAATGAAAGTTATTTAAAATAAAATAGATTTTTTTTATTTAGATAGATTAAATAAAATTAATTTAACTTAAAATCTTATTCAATAAAACGCACACACAAATAAACAACTTTAAAACCATTCAGTTTTATACAAATTTTATTAATATAATTTTCTTTTTATTGCAATGCGGGGTAAGATCCATGCTAGTAAAACAGTTTATAAGGTAGTTAATCTAATTGGTTTGAAGTCATTAACAGACTTGAGTTATGTATTAACAGTTTTAGAGAGAGTTGTTAATGAATCAGTTTCATAATAAATATTAGTATCATCAGTAAATATATATAAGAATATCAGCTTCATTGATAAATTAGGAAGATCATTTATGTAATAAGAGAAGGAATAGGGAAAGAGGCAGAACGTTGAGATAGACCACAAATAGTTTATTTATGAATCAGATATGAATTTTTAGCCAAGAAAATTATAAGACAAATTTATAAGTACATGGAAAATGGGATCCAAACTAAACCAAAATATTTAAATTTGATAACAGGTAAAAAATTTATAATAATTGGATGGTAATGCAATGAATTTTGGTAAAATTTTTTTTTAAATGACTCAAAATATAAGTTACATTTTTTTTTGGGGGGGGGGAATTACGCTGTCTGATTTATTAGGGGAAATTCTCACAGCACAGTCATTCAGTAAATGATTTTTTTTAACCATAATATGAAAGTTCAAAACCTAGCTTAATACTCCTAGAAAAAGTATAAATCATAATATTCCTTTTAAACATTGGTTAAATAGTGTAACTATTGTTCTTCTAACAAAGAATGGCATTTGTAGTAGAAATTATTGTTCTCAGAATTAAAATGATAAAAAAAAATCATATACATTAAAGCAAAACAAAATATGATTTAGAGAAATTAAGTTTTAATATTTTACAATTAAATTTCCAAATAAAGATCCCAAGAACATCCATTCAAACAAAACCATTCCCAAAAAATATTTTAGGCACTAAAAAAACAAAAGAAGTTGATATGCCATTAAAAAGGAAAACAACCAACCAACAATTTACTGTATTAAATATTTTTGGATATTTTTTTTTAAATTCTACATCCAATTTTTTTACTGCAATGTAGTTATTTTTATATAGTTTTATTTGTTAAAGCAAAGTTTTATAGTTATATTTGTTAAAGCATAGTTTTATATAGTTATATTTGTTAAAGCATAGTTTTATATAGTTATATTTGTTAAAGCATAGTTTTATATAGTTATATTTGTTA
>JAUZSX010111415.1:0-18028 GCA_034780655.1 Idiosepius hallami
TTACTTTTACTTCACTATATATATATATATATATATAATACAAAACACCAACCGTGAAGTTAGAATATATTTACTGGGTCGAGTAACACTCTAAGTCAGGGACAAAAAATTTTATTTTCTCATTATTTCTTGGGGCTTTTATACTGTGTTACATTTAACCTAGATCAGTTACTCTTCCGAGTTAACAAACCCCATTTGCCCAAGGCAGCTAAAGACAAATGTAATGTTTTTGACTGTGATTTGATCTCCTGTCATACAATTCCAGAGTCGAAACTTTTAACAAATATAATGTTAAAACACCTTCGATTGTTTCGTTTTTTAATAACAATTACCGGCATTTAAGTCCACATGTTTTATTTGACTTTGACTTGATCAAAAAATATAACAGACAACGAAGAGCTGTCTTCCATAAACAGTGCATCTTGCTTTTTTGAATGACAATTACCGGCTAATGGCATCAAATGATCCAGAAGTATTATTGGCGTGGGAGGGCAAATACTCTCTCTCTCTCATATTCTCATATAGTGTGTGTGTGTGTAAAAATCAACCTCTACTTGATTTCTGTCAAATTTGCGTCAACGGCTGAGTGATATTTTTTTATATTACTCAGGCGGAAATTATATATATATATTGTTGTAATTTTCTGTAGTTACTAGATTACTTATTGTGGGCTTGGGTATAAATAATCATAGAAAAAATTTTTTTTCCACTTTTTGTCATTCAATAAGTTTTTCCTTTTTTTAAAAGTATTTTCAAGTTAGATTATGCTTGTAATTATCACAAAATAATCAAAAAAGTTTTTCTTTGTTTAAAAGTATATTATTTTTCAACATTATCATTTTTTAAACAAATTTGCTATATCTGTTTTAATTGTTTTTTTCTTGTATATTTCTTTTAATGTTTAAATTTTTTATATATTGCTCTCAGTGTTTGCACATAAAACCAGTGTATACAATCGAAATAAATGTATTCAATTTTATTTTAGCACATCTATTGAGAATTTTTATGTACATATTAATCTTTTAGAAACATGAACCGATTGTAATTATGAAAGCTAAATATTTATTGATCATTGAATTATGTATTGATAGTATTATGATGAAGAAAAGAAATACCGTTTCCGTTCATAAACATAGGATAAAAAGCTTTTTTTTTTCTAATAAGTACTTAAAATGTAAAAGTAACAATTTATTTAAAACACAAAAAAATCTTAATTCATTCAACTAACTGAAAAATTCAGATAAACTTTTTCGTGCCAATTTTATGCAAGCTTTTTTGTTTGTCTCGTGGATTTTTAAGGTATTTATTTAACCGAATATATTAACCATTTTTAAACCGATCTTATAAAAATGTGGCTATAATAAATGATTTGATTGAAGCAAAAATATTGGTTGAAATATCTGTATTATTTTCAGGATCTTTTTTTAAAATTTCCCGAAGCCAAAAATGATTTCGAACAGGGTTTAAAATGTCAGTGGAATTTAGTTATTATGATTTTGTGAACTTTTTAACTATAAAACAAATTAACGCATAAATAAATTAGTAGAAACATTATTATATGGTTTTATATACAATTTAATCCTTTGAACCTTAAATGGCCGATATATCGACCCAAGCTATCCAAGGCAAAAGAATATATACCGATATATCGGTAGTAATATGGTCCTCTTATATAACAACTCTGAGTGACAAGGTGGTCATCTTGCAAAGCCAGGGTTCTAAGTATTAAAAAAGGACACCGGGCTATTAAACGTGATTTAACACCATGGCCTAGTAAAGCTGATATTATGTTTTATTTTCTAATCATTTTCCGTATCAAACTAGAAGGTTTATTTCTTTAAACTACATTATGATGTTAAAGTATTGTCGTATTTTTTACATCATTTCTCGTTTCTCTGGCGGATTTACTTCAGTTTCTCTTGTATTTTTGAATGGTTTATGCTAATCGGTTTGACTCAAACCTCTACATATACTGTTTATATGCCATTAGTGGATTTTTGACTTAAGCCTATTTACTGGATATCATTTCCTTGATATATTCTTCATGTTTTTTATTCGGAAAATATTGTTGTCAGTTCTTAAATTATTATCCCTACTTCAGTGCTCTCAATAACTGGCAAAGTTCAAATGTTAATATCGATATTTCTCATGCGCTTTCCAACTTGATTGTAACTATTGTCGATTTGCTTATAAAAACCTTATTTATTTTCTTTATACAATAATTTGTAATGTTCATTTTTATATATTTTTTTTATTCCCTTTTTTGTATATTTGGCTTTATTCAAATTTTAACTATTTGTCTCTTTTGTGTGTTGACGTTTCTTAATTTTTTATTGTTTTTTTATTTTTTGTTTAATTGTAAAATTTACTGTCTGAATTTTTATTTGAGTTTTTCTTCTTTTTTATAGCTCACTATTTTTTTTTATCAGTTTTAGTTGTAAACTTCGAGCCTTTTCACAAAGCCCTCTTTTAGAAGATTTCCTTCAATATTTTTTTGTACCGCTACTGAAACCTAGCGAATGATTTTATTGTTGTTTATTTACAACTACGACAGAAGCACACACACAAATTGAAAAAAAAAACAGAAAAAAAACAGAAAAAAAAACTAGAAAAAAAAGCTTTATTGATTGTCGACTCTTGTAAATTCTTTTCTTTCTTTTGAAAATTTATCGATATAGATTCCGGAAAGTTTTTCCCCTTTTTTAACACAACCGAACGTAAATACTTCAATGAATAGCATCATCAAAGCTATCGGCTTGACAATGATAGAGTCTAAGAGTTCTATTTAAAAAAAACATTCATATTTAGCAAAGAATAATGAAGTTTAGTTTCCAATGGATGAATTGACAACTTTTTTTCCCGAAATGGAAAAAAAAACGTATAGTTTGTTTTACTTGTTTTCTTAAGGATTTCTTCTATTGTGTTTGTGTCCTCGCTGAAATAAAACCAAGGGAGAAGAGAAGAACGAGGAACAGTTTTTACCCGCGATCATTGTCGACTTCTATTGCCTTTTTTAGACCTCAAACAAATACGCTTGGAATTATTTATTTCTACAAAGAGTTCAGTTTCCGTTTTTTTTGTCTGCTTTTATTAATACCAGTATTCGATCAACAAACTAAACAAAAGAAATTCCTAAAAGTGTACACTTTGCGAAACCCCAACAAAAGTACGTAACAACTATAAAATAATGAAAATAAGCGTAAATACGCACATATACAGATATCAATCATTAGCCAAAATGATAAGTATTGAGATTTGATGATAAAATAAATAAATAAAAACGATTAAAGAGGCAAATTTAATTTCCTTAAATCATGAAATCAGAAGCATCGTACGAGCAACCCCCCAAAATATAAAATAAAGTTAAAATTCACAGAAAAAAAAAGTATAATTGGCTTCAAAGTTCAAGAATTACTAAGAATAATCTTGAAACGGTGTGTCATGAGAACTCAGACTGGGTTGAAGTACTCGAAAAAAAATAGTAGTAGATCCAAACAGATAGTAAATGCTACAATTTTTTTATATGTCCCTTGGTAAATAGTCTTGATAGAAGATCAAAGCAAACAATAATATACACTGTAATACATCTCTATTTAAACACAGTAAACGATTCTAATCATTTTAACCAACATCAATAAACTAATTTAATATATTTTCGATGCTATGATTTTTAATGTAGATATATTTAATCTATTTAAATTGTTTTTTTAAAAACTCCTTTTCAGTCCTATTTTAAATCTTTTTATAAGAATAGTTTGCTGTAAAATTCTTATAGCCATAAAAAAATTATATAAATGTTTATGACTGTATACTTCCACTTTACTGCGCGAGAACCACCCCTTTTTTTAGCTCATTTTATGCCAAGAATCATCATTTTTATAAAATGTCGACAATTATTCAAAAACTATCTAATCCAGAGTTGGAGGAAATGTGGGCATATATGCATTTCAAAAAACGTACGATACAAATGTAAACTTAAAAAGAACAAGTTAGATTCGAGCTGGTGTATTACGATTCCGAAGTCTGACAATTGACCGTCCTACGTGAACTTCCCCTATATAATTAAGATTTCATTAACCAAATGCCAGATTGAATATGTTTAAATAAAAATATACTCTGAGAATACATTTCTATATTAACAATTTCTTATATACACCAGCAGAAGCATAGGAAATAGAATATACGTGGTACTGTAATATATAAATGTAAAATGATTCGCGATTTTTATTTTTTCTGTATTTTATGGAATTATTTATTACTTTTTTTCAGGTAAGTCATCTGTATGTGCCTGATTGTTACCATGGAAACTAGAAGTTATATTTTTTTCCGGTAAGATTATTTCTATCTCTGTCTTAAAAAGAAATACATTGCATAAAAAATGCACGAATATAATACATTTTTTTATTCGCTGTTTTAAAGTTGCTTTTGTTTTCCAATTCATTATAGAAATTTATCTTCGTCTATCTGTTTCAATGCAGCTAAGTCTTTGTGAATGAAATTAATATTTTTGCTTAGTTGTTGCAAATTTTTCAATCACATGCTAACTTAGAATTAAATCTAACATGATTCATTAATTTTTTTATAGAAGTTATATACATTTAGTAGAACACCCAACTAAGTTAGGCACAAGGATGAGTAACTCTCCTTAAGTTGACGGGTCTTATTTACCCTGGTTTGTAGAAATCATTCTTATCATTATTGTTGGATGAGTTGCTCCCCAAGAAAACGAACTTCATCGGCCAAGGGCAGCGGAAAATAAATTTAATAAATTTGACTGGGACTTCAATTCAGATAATGCAATTCAAGAGTCCAAGCTTCTACCACTCCCAAACTTTTGCTGGCCATTTATAGAGGCGTTTAGTTAATAATGAATGAATCGACCTACAAACAGAATTTATTCAGTAAATCGTTCATGAAAAATGAAACATTATATCAGTGAATAATGAGTGATCTGGCAATGTTTATGTTACCCTTCAATAGCTTTGTTTTATTAGACAGCTTCGAGCAAAAGATGAATCCAGTAAAAATGAGGGAAAAAAAGATCTCAGCATCGAATAAACCGTAGAATTACTTGACTTCTTATTTAAATGTCGTACAAGCTTAAAATTACTCTCCAATTGTCATTAATCAATTCCAAACTATGGTTTCTGCTTGGAGACCCGTTTTCTGAGATGAATTGTCTTTTATTGTGTCTGTATCCTGTCTAGCCCAACAGTCCACATTCTGCATTGTTCTTATCCTACCAATCATTAATCTATTGTGACTCACTTAGTTTTTTAAATTCTCCTTCTAATATAAACTTCCTGAAGCTGGTGTGATGCAAGATCTAATTTGTTAAATAGAAAAAAGTTTTGCAGTTTTCAAATTTAGAAACTATTTATTTCAATGCATTTATCGATACAACTTTTTTGACGAAAAATTTTGGTTATTTAGGTGTCACGAATTCAGTTTTGTAGATTTGACAAAGAAAAGGCTATATTTGGAATAGTAACTTTAAAACTTAGCAGTGTTTGTGAATATTTAAATTGGTTCGTGTTAATTAAATTCGTTTGTTCAATAGTTAATCTAATATTCGATCGCTTCCAGTTTGTTTAAATCATGCTTATTTTTAAATAACATCATCCTTCAGGTAATTTCGTAAATTCCATAAAATGATGACGCATACTCTATCAGCTTTTGTATTATTTAAAACCTCTTTAAATTTACTATGCAATTCAAAATTACATTAAGAAAATGCATTTTCATGGAAGCCAATTTCATAAAGTTTAATCTGGCTGTGATAATATGATTTATTGAATATTATTTTTCTAGCGGACTTTAGTGCTTTGGCGATTTTACAATTTTTTTTTGAATTTTTCATTTATTAGTAGGATCGTGACAACTTTTATTAAAAGAACAAACAAATCTACAATATAAAACATTTGTTCTACTTGTGTAAAACCAAAAAGAATGTAATTGTCTACCGTGTGTGTGTATGAGGGGGAATAGATGTTTCACATTATCGCTTTAAAATGTGAAATTTCAGTGTATTTTCGTATTGTATTACGTACAAAAATACATCAAGCATATTTACCTATAGACGTTATACTTGTTAACAGTTTTAGAGATAAAACTGTGTTCTCATCAGTCATGCAATGGTTCGAACATCATGTTTGTAAATATCAGTCGCCTTTTAAAAACTTTTTAACAAATAAACAATAAATTGATCATTTATTTAAATAAATTAATTTCTTATTTAAAAAAAAAACAAAAAAAACTTCTGTACCAAATTTATTTTCTTTTCTTATCTTTGTGGAATTTGCTAACAAACAATACATAACATTAAAAAAAACACAGAATCATAGGAAATAAGCTTTTTTAATAACTATTTTATTTTTGAAAAAGTGCAAACTGAACTTTATAAAATATATTTTTTTTAATTGATGTTGACAATATAAAATTGAAAAAGAATCGTGTTCACGAATACATTTAATAATGCACGAAGTCCTCATTTTCGTCACAAGAATTGAACGGTGTTATACCAAATATTTTTTCCTAAAAAAAAATTAAGATTGTATGAACTATTCTGAAAATTGATACATTGAATTGAAAACGTTAATTATTAATTCAATAGTTTTATATATTTAAACAAGACTAGATATTTTTTGTACATATGTGTTCATTATTCATAATACATATCTGTATGATAAGAGTAATGCTTAAAGCGCAAGCAGACTTTGCAATTTCGTGGGGACCACAAATTCCCTACAGACCGCAAGGCTGCTTGGCTTCAAATATCTTTTATAATGCAAAATTTTACCAAAATAATTATTAGGATTTATAAGATCATAATCATACTTCTATGTTGAAATATATATCTATCAATTCATTTCCCCGTCTCAGTCTTTCTCTCTCTCTCTCCCTCTCTCTCTCTCTATATATATATATATATATATATATATAATTTTTAGCTATATTTATAGTAAAAATAGTCAATATGAATGAATTATATAGAAGAAATTAAAATATCAATTTTATCACATATAGAATCCCATAGAAATTATCTGAATCTTACTAAAATCTTCACACACACACACACACACACACGCGCGCGCGCACACACACACACACATATATATATATTATACGTGAAATAGCAAAAACCTATCACTTATTAAAAATACATACGCAGCAAATGGGATGTTATAAATATGCTTGTTATTTTTATTATATAAATTATGTTTATGAAGACTTTTATTAATTTCGCTCTCCTTCAATATTAAATTACGATATTATATTTACTTGTTCAAGCCCCAACCCAAGTTAGGCACAAGGTCATTTTCACGTTGTCTGTATATCTGGGCGTTATGCATTCAGTGCTGCTCTTAACCTAGACGAGATGCTCACTCGAGTTAACTGCCCGAGGCAGCTAAAGATGAATGCAATGGTTTTGATTGGGATTTGAACTCGCATACTACGATTCCAGTCTCCATATATATGTGTGTGTGTGACATTTACAATAGAGAGCTTTGTTGATATTTAAACTGTTCATATTGTTTCGAATATTCTATCCTTTTTGAATAATATTAAAGCAATGAATCACCTTTTTAAATCAATAAAAAACAGATCTAAAAACAACGTTGAAAATCAGGCTTATTTTTACGAATACGAAGTCTTTTTTGATTATCAAAATTTTATTGATAATAATTATTAAAGTCCATCGCTTTATTACTCTTTTCAATGAAAGGTTTGTTCTTTTAATGTTTGTTCTTCACTTTCAATGTCTCCCGTAATTATGAAGCCATAAATAAGAAACAATTTATCTCAGTCATCTTTAGGAACAAGTGATCTCATTTCTTAAAAAAGAAAAAGCTGTCCACAATATTTCTTACATTGTCCGTCAATACACAATGGAAATTCTATGGAGAACTAATATAAAACATTACTGAAAAAGTGATATTGCAAAAACAACAATAATAATGATACAAAAATAATTATCTTAAATGTTTATAATTAGACTTATAACCTTGGAAAAGGTATGAATCTAACATTCATTAAATAGTGCATATTCTGTAATTCCAAAAAGTACGCGTGGACAAAAAGAAAAAAAAATATAGAAAAATGATTGTTTTCGGCATTAAATGTCCTAAATTGTTGATATACCGGTAAACAAAACATATATATATTAAAAAAAAAAGAATAAGGTTGAATTTTGAACTAAGAGATTGCATAATAGACTTTCGTGTTAGAAGAGGGTTTTTTTTTTCGTAAAGCCTGAAGAAGACAGGGAACGGTTTTTACTGCCTGGTTTTTAGCAAGATATTTAGAACCAGTAGTATTTCTAAGACAACTTAATTAGGATATCAACTGCTTGGCTTAAAGAATCATGCATACTAGTGTTGGTCGATTTTTGAAGTCTGAAAAGAATTATCCTATGAAAGTTGCAAAATAACGTCAGAAATAACCCCACGAAATATTTTTTCCACAAAAACTCTATATTTATTTATTTATTCGAGGAATCGAAGTTAAAGACATCAAAATTTAAGATTTTAATATTGATATCGGTGACACTAGAAACATGTATCAATAAAATAAATCAAAAATTTAACGAAAATGAAACATTAAAATCTATAAAATCATTGATATTTTAAGTTTATATATTAAACTAAATAAAATAACCAATTTGTTTGGTTTTTATGTTGGTGAAATCTGGAAAAATTGAGAATTTATTAGTACATTTCAATTTAATATATTTTATGTTAAATGCTAAAAAAACTGCTTAAAATTTAGATCTAATTTGTTATAATCGTATTTAATAGGCATATGCACAATTTTCGGTATAATCATTTATATATATATATATATATATATATATATATATATATATATATATACAAACAGAGGGAAAAAAGAAACAACAGAATTAAACGGAGACATTGAAGGACCAGTGTGGGGGAATGTTTGAGAATGGGGTCATATCCCCGAAATATAACAAATAAAGAAAAATATATAATAACAAAACCTGCATCATTTAAGCCTTTATAAAAAAAATTTATTCATTAAATCTTGAGAAAAAAAATTTCACTGAAAAAATTAGTTTTGTTTCATTTTGTTTCATGGCATATCAAACTTTTTAGGTCATTTAATGCCACGAACAATCAGTTTTTGATAAACATTCCTTTTGTCCACATGTAGTTTTTTTAAATAACAAAGTTTGCACTATTTAACTCAGAGCTGGAGGCAATGTGGGGATTCATACCTTTCCATAGGGTTTTAGTCCAATTATGAATGCAAACGGAATGATTAGGATTCAAACTTGCGTAGAACGATTCTGAAGTCCGACTGCCTAACCATTAAGTCAAGGGAACCTCCCCACTGAGAAGATTAAAGGAATTTCATTTCAGGTTTTACACAAAAAGATCTATAAACATATTTTTCAGCTCTACAATCTTATGAAAGAAGGATCTTTTTCTTTTTTTTTTTATAAAAAAACTAAAAAGCAAAAAAAAAAAAAAAGAACAATCCCTCATGAAAATTGTCAGGCAAGAGTTACTGGAAAACCTTGTGAACCTCCCAATGACCGGTCAAGCATTTCTTGCTTACTTACAAAACAAGCACATAATCTTCTTCAGATGGTGAACCAGGCATTCACGCATGACTGATCAAGTAAACCCTACTCTGTGCAAAATAGAAAAAAAAAACCAGTGGGGAACAAAAGAAGCCAGTCAAGAGTGCAATTAAATTGCATGGCTCACAGATGCAACATTCAACAAACAAACAAGCATGATTGATTTCTTCTCTGTGTGTGTGTGTGTGTGTGTGTGTGTGTGTGTGCAGGGGCCGTGTGGTGACTGCAGGTGCATGAGTCTCCCCACGTTAAAAGACATCACGCACAGGCGTCTTCCCAAAAGGATCCACAGGGACCCAAAGGGAGACAGTCATACTCAAACACGAGTGACCGGCGATGATGATGATATGCGCAGGGCTGTGCTTAGGGCTCCCGCAGACCCTGCAATTGCAGGGAGGCAGCAAGCTCCCTAGGGGCTCCAAAGCTCCTTGGCTTCACAGATTGTAATGCAAAACAAATTACTAAAATAATTAATTGTTAGGATTAATTAGAAAATCATTATCAAACTTAAAATATACATCTATCAAACCATCTTTCTTTCTACCTATTTTTCTATACTATATTTACTTGGTGAGCACCAACCCAAGTTTGGCACAAGGCCATTTTTATGTGCTCTTACACAAGCTTTTTACATTCGGTGTTACCTTTCATCTAGATGAGCAGTTCTCCCTAGTTAATGAGTCCCATCTGCCTGAGGCAGCAAAAGGTGAATGTAATGGATGCGACTAGGATTTGAACTCGTGTAATACGATTTCAGAGCCCAAGCTTTTACCAATGCTCCACCGTCGCTGATAATAATATATCTACAAAAATTTATGCATTCACCTTAAAAATGTCCTTGTGCCAGACTTGGTTGATGCTGCTTTCCAAGTAAATATAATATCTACAAAAAATGGACATGAAGTTAAAGTTACTTGCAAGTGTTTCTATGCACCTCTTAAATACTAAGACAAGAGGAATTTAAATGCTTTAGAAGCTAAAGTTACCTTCAAGTGTTTTTGAGCACCTCTAAATACTAAGACCAGTAAAATTAAAATGGTTTTAAATAAATTATATTCAACAATTATTGCATTTCTTCATATTTGCTATTATATTTCTAATATAGAAACTAATTAGAGAGGTTTTATATCATATCTACTTGGTGAGCATCAACCCAAGTTTGGCACAAGGCTATTTTTACGTGCTCTTACCCGGGCTTTATATATTCGGTGTCACCCTTCACCTAGATGAGTTGCTCTCCTGAGTTAATGAGCCCCATCTATCCGAGGCAGCTAAACTGAATGTAATGGTTTTGACTGGGATTTGAACTCGCGTAACACGATTCCAGAGCGCAAGCTTTTACCAATGCCCCACCGTCGCTGCCCAATTAGAGAGGTATGTTTGTCCAGATTTGAATGATTATATTTATTCCTAAGGATAACAGAAACAAAACCAACTGCTACTGGACTTGTTATCATGTATAAACATACGAATGAAATACAATAATTCAGTATTAAGCCATACTCTATAAACGTATATTTTCAAACATAAGTCGATTCAGAATATAAGACAAGGTAGAATTCTAGCCAAAAAACTCAAGAATTATCTAGGGACCCCAATTTTCCGTTTCAAATTTTCCTTGATTCCGTTTCGACTTTTAGTAGATTCCGTTTTTTCCGGTTTTCACATTTAAACAATTTAATTTTACTTAGTTATTAGGTTTATTGAATTTTTAATAAAACACTTCAAACTTCTATTCTATTTGAAGTTTATTTCTAAACTGTAAGAAAGAAATGTACCATTTCATAAAAATAAGTGACACAGTATATTTGGAAGAGGTGAAAACGTTTTTATTTTTAAATTTGCCGAAATAAGATGTTTTCTAAGATTTTTTTGTACGAGTGCAGAAACTGATTTAATTTTTTTTGTGGGGAGGGGAGCTTAAATTTTTTTTTTTTCAGAAATATCACTACACTGAGTCACGTTATTTTATTTATTATAATATTTACAAACCTCGTATATTTTATGGAAAAAAGAAAAAAAAATGAATGAATGATTAATTTAATTTAACATAGAAAAGGATTTCACTAAAAAAACAGAATTCCGTTTCAAATTGACAATTCCGTGATTCCGTCAGTGATTCCGTGATCGCGGAAAATTGGGGTCCCTACATTCGGACTTTTGTCCTCATCTTAGTAGGTATTATTTGATGTTACTACACTACGTTTCGGCCTAGTCTTGCTCAGGACGTCTTCAACAGTCCGAATAATAAAGTTAATACCTAAAGTTACGATGCCTCATCTCAAAAATAAAATAAAAACTATACTAGAAAAAAATTTATTGTAAAAAGTTAACAAAAAAATCTGAAATTTTATAACCCAAATTAGTTTTTAAGGTTGTAGTATGTTTTATGTAAAAATACTATTTTTAAATGGATTTTTTAACTGTATTATCCCTCCAATGAAAAAATATATTTTAAGTTGTATATAATTAGATCCTTGATTGTAGTTCCATGAATATATTTAGAGATTTTGAGAAATTTTATAACCAAAATGAGTTTTTAAGGTTGTAGTATGTTTTATGTAAAAATACTGTTTTTAAACGGATTTTTAACTGTATTATACCTCCAATGAAAATAAATATTTTAAATTGTATGCAATTAGGTCCTTGGTTGTAGTTTCATGAAAATGGGTTATATTTAGAGCTTTTTTGGAATTTTGAACGTAAACAGGTTATAAGTGGTCAGTGGCGGGGCGCAAATTTTACGACCGCCCCGGGCGGCAAAAATTGTTGCTCCGCCACTGGAGTGGATTTTTAAAAATAAGAATTTTTTTCGTAACTTTTCCCCAAACGAAATTTTGATGCATTAACCAATTTGTCATTTCCATTTTAATCTACAAATTGGAGGCTGACATTTTTGTTTCATAATCTGACCAATTACAATTTAGCTTTTTATTTTCTTCGACAATATTTACTGCATCAGAGATAGTTCTATTGAATATTGTGTCGCTAAAATGGCATTCTTTAAAATGTGCAACATCTGCGCTCCGAGAAAAATAGTATAATTTTCTGAGTACTATTGGCATTTATTTGCCTATTTTCGTTCTTCCATCTTAAGTGTAGGTCACAGAATGAAAAAAATCGAGAGTAATATAGACCTTTGTGCCCACAGCCTATGAGAATCATATATTTAAATTCGTTTCAATTGTTCTGGATTTTCTGTCGGCTTAGTTTATTTCTTCTCCTAAAAAAGAGCGTATATTAAAAACCTAAACAATAAATGGGGTTTATTTCTATTCCAGAACGGACTCTAGTGTGAACAACCAGAGTGCAGAGTGCAGATCCACATACGACAAAAAATACTCGCTACTAGATTCAAGGCTGTTCTATAAATGAAATTACAGATTGAATTTTTGTTACCTGATTCTAGGTTGTTCCATGTATTTTCTTTCTTTCTTTTTTTTTGTATCGATTTATGAAAAGGTCGAAAAGCTTTTTTGAATAATGGCGGGGGCAGTTATTTTCAGCGTGTATATCGTGTAACATAAAAAAATTCAACACGTAAAAAAGAGTGTGCGTGTGTGTGGATAGATAGATAGATAGATAGATAGATAGATAGATAGATAGATAGATAGATAGACTGGTAGACTTGTAGATAGATAGATAGATAGATAGATAGATAGATAGATAGATAGATAGATAGATACTATTTTAAAAAAACTATAAAAAAATAAACCTACGAAACAAAGAAAAAACGTACATAAAATAAAGAACGAAGCTTTTATTTTTCACTTTAAAGAACTTTTATTTTCGAAACAATGAATTCGTGTTTCAATATCGCATTTGTCATATCCGTTTAGTTTTACGCCTTTAATGACAAATACTACTCGCTTGTATTAAACTTGTAGACACTGGTATGACCTAACAATTGAAAGAACGCCCTGTTAGATATACTCGTCACAGCGAAGAAAATGGCTATGGCTTTGAAAAAATGCTGGACAAGTTCAAGTTGAAATTATCTTTTACATTAGAGCTTCTCGACCTTGATTCACTTCTTGGATACCAGGGTTTTATGTAATACTATAAGCATTGATTGCCTGGCTTTTCCTGGCACCAGGGACTTACCACTAAGATAATTAGGAAAGCCTATTATCTAGGAAGACAGTCAATGTTTTTCTATACTAAATTTTATACTAAATTCATTTCTAATCCTTTTTCATGTAAAATTCATTTTTAATGATTTTTATACTAAAGTTATTTCTGAAGCTTTTTTATATTAAATTAATTTTTAATGCTTTTCTCAAGTAGTTAACAAAGCCTATTGAATAGAAAGACTGTACCATACAAATGCAAATTTTAGTGGTCTGAATCATTTTATATATAACTATTATAGTTTTTTTTTCTGAGGAGCTCTACGTATAAAGTTTTTTTTTTTTTTATAGAGAAGTTATATTTACTTTTTTATATAATTATTTTTATTATTTGAACAACACTTGTTAAAGGAAAAAAACGCTTCGTGTTTGAAAACGAATTATTTTTTCTTAAATTTCAAAAACGCTTCTCTGTTATCTATTTAGGTGTGGTGGCACTGACCAGGCTCCATGTTGCTTAACTTTAATGATCTGATGGAAACCAGTGTCTCTAACGTGATTTGTCGGTATGGTTATGTTTAGTCACATCTGATTTTTTTTAGAATAATAAATCTATCATTAGTTTAAGAATTTATAGCCTCTTTTTTTCTTCTGTTTTATTTCTTTCAGAAACCGACTGAAATTCCTTTCTTTTACTTTTTGATATCTTTTTTTTTATGTCCATCTTTATTCGTTTTTCGTTTGTTTTTGTTTTTAACATAACCCCTCCCCCTCAGTCCTTTCTCTTTTTTTTTCGTCTTTATTTATTTTCAGAGATTATGTTGTTTTTGTAATTCCTTATTAACCGCACTGTGCGCTGCTGCTGGCTGCACCGCCGCTTTGTTTGTTACTCGACCCCAAAACCTTTTCATTTTTACTCTCCAGTGTTTTTCACATGCAATAAAAAATTTTTATGTCCGTTCTAAGAAATAATAGTTATAATAATAAAAAAAAGAAGTTAAGAGTTTTGAATTCTGTGTTTACTTTATTAGGACGACCATAGAAAACTTCCCGAAAACAAGTCGCACCTTGGAAACAACATTACAGGTAAGGGCATAAGGGCATATGCTATTACATTTCAAAGAGAAACACAATTGAATACCTTTCGTCCCAATGGGCAGCAAAGGTAAAAGCTTGGATTTTTCAATCGTATAACACGAGTTCAAATCCCAGTCAAAACCACCATGTTCACTTTCAGCTGCATCGGGTAGATTTGACTCGTTAACATGGATGAGTTATTGATCTTTGTGTAAGGATAACACTGATCAAGGTTAAAGCACTGGTAAATGCTTAGACTTTGGAATCGTATTACGCAAGCTCAAATTCCACTCTCCCACGCGTGCACCCTCCTATCAATCATCTTAATTCACGTGGTGAACGACTTATTTGTAAAAACGCATCTACCAATCTATCTCTAGAAATCATGTTCTTCTGCTTAAATTCTCGGGCCGATTCTTCGGACTATTCACCTATAAAAAGTCAAGCGAAAAGACTTCCCGTGTCCCACTTGGAAACTCCTGCTACCCAAGTCCTGTTCGTGTGACATATTTTCTTGGGAGGAGATGATCACTACTCAACCGGGTTGTGAATTGGTCGGGGACAGGCTGTATGTTTCAAACTTTTAGAAAGACTGCAAGGAAATAGCTTTTGGTTATTAAAGCCTTCCTCGCAACGCGGCAAGGCCTCTGGGAGTCATTCCGGGCTGGCGGATAGCGATGTTACTGCGTTGAGAAGTCCTTTGCTGGACCCGGTCAAAACCTACCTTGTCGCGTTGTCCGCCACTGCCCATTGTCTCCTGCTATGAGGGAGATCGTTCTCCGTTGTCCATCTTCATGCTGGTTACTAAAGTTGTTAGGCTGGAATCTGGAATATTCAACAACTCGAAGACAGACATTTTCGGTTAACCGTTTTATTCACCCATCTCTGTCCCTCACTGGACTTCTCCCCGATTACACATAACGTTAATGTTTTTTTTATAGTCAGTGTGACGTCAACATCTGGATCACCCGATCATTGACGAAAGTGACCGACACACACTCATCTCTCTCTCTCCCCTCACCCCCAGGTGGGTCAGAAGCAGAGATGCATGATTAAATTCCTCCACGCAGAAAAAATTAAACTGATCAACATCTACCAGAACTCGTTGAACTTTTTTGAACGTGCAGCTAGTGTCAGTACAGGTGGGAGATAAGTGGCAACAAAGATGTAAGTGACAAAGCGCGCCCTCGATGCGAAAAAAGGCTACCTCGTTTACCGTTGCATTGAAAATGATGATGACTATACAGAAAAATAAATTCTGGAGCACAAAAGGTCGCATGTTAGAATGGTACCACGCCCGTCTTCAAGTTAAATAACTTTAAAAATAGGTAGTATTACGTTTCGAATGATCCTCGTACATAACAAAGATAGAAGGCATTACTTGTGGAACAACCCTTATATGAGAAAAATAAGCGGCATTACTTTTAGAACAACCCCTTTTTTATAAGAAAAATTGGAGGCATTATTTTTGGATCAACCCTTTTACAAGAAAAATAAAAGGCATTATTTTTGGAACAAATCTTTTATAAGAAAAATAGGAGGCATTACTTTTGGAACAAATCTTTTATAAGAAAAATAGGAGGCATTACTTTTGGAACGACCCTTCTTCTAAGTTAAGATTTTATAATAGAAACAATGTGATCTAAATGAATTCAAAAATAAAATAAAATAAATAAATTAAAGAAAAAAAATTTAATTCGCACCAAACACACTAATTATTTTTTGTTGTAATGTTGTGATAAGATTAATGAATACGCTATTGATCTTAAATTTGAAAAAGATGGGTAAAACAAAAAACGATAAAAACAAAAACATAGTGGGTTGAAAATGCATTTAAAAAAGGCGTTTAATGACTACCTTTGGAAGCGAAGAAACTGTTTGACAACTTAGTTGTATGTTAGGGAAATGCTTTTCTTCTTCACCCACCATCGTCTTGGTAGTTATGGAGGCGTTTGAAAAACTGGCTTACAAGTTAAAAAGAATACTTGACAGCTGGTTTGCGAGCTAAGAGGTGGTTTGAAATAATTAGGGGAGCAATTAGCCGGTTGGGAGAGGGCAATGGGGTCGGCAAATGCCTTTAAGGATTAATGAGTCGTTTTAAAAGTGCCGTGGGAGTTAAAGGAGAAAAAAATTGACCACTGACTTCTAAGTAATTAGGATTGCTTAAAATTTATTTGAAGAGCTCAGGAGCAGAGCTGAATTTGCCTATGGCACATAAAGGTTGAAGAAGCCTAGGGCCTCAAAGCACAGGGGCCTCAAAGTCCAGGGGCCTCGAAGTTCAATTTCAAAGTTTGTGATTTATGCCGGATATTTAGAAAGTAATTATTGAAGAATTCCACTGGCTTTTTACAAAAAATTAAAATTTAGTCCCTATTTTTTAATTTGGAGACATTTTAAATTGAGCTATGACGACATGCTTTCATTAAAGAATCTGCTTGTCAGATCTCTAGTTATGAGGCCAGTGACAATATTTTTTTTAAATAAAAGCATATTCCCACAGCCCTTCTAATAATTACAGAATAAAAAAAATGTTAAAATTACAAAATAGTGAAGTAAAAACAAGAATATTCTATAATAAAAGCATGTTTTCACAGCCCTTCTAATAATTATTGAATTAAAAGAAATGTTAAAATTACAAAACTGTAATAAATACAGAATTTAAAAGAAATGTTAAAATCACAAAATAGTCAAGTAAAAATAAGAATATTTTTTCGATAAAGCACATTTTTGTAGTCCTAATTATTAACGAATCTTATAACGGGATTTTAATCCAATAAACTAAAATTAAAAGCAAAACTGATTTAATTCGATTTTTTATTTAAAATTTTGCACCCATAAATGAAGAGGGTGAAAATAACGGATAGTTTAGTACACTCATATTTTTACATTGAATATTAATATTATAATTACTTAGTCGAACACCAACCCAAGTTAGGCAAAATGCCATTTTTACGTGCTCTGTATACCTGAGCTTTTTGGTTTCAGTGTTGCCCTTCACGTAGATGAATTACTCTCCCGATTTAACGACCCCAATCTGCCTGAGGCAGCTAAAGGTGAATGTTTTGGTTTTGAACTCGCCTACTACGATTTCAGAATCCAAACTTTTATCAATGCTCCACTCCACAAAGTAGACCCAAACAATATCTTAGAATTCCTAAAAGAAACAACATTATATAGCAAAATCTAAAAAAAAAATTAAAAAAAATTTAACCAAATAACCTATTCAGCATTAAATGACCCATGAGGGTTGATATGCTGGTTAAATAAACCATCC
>JAUZSX010111524.1:0-18027 GCA_034780655.1 Idiosepius hallami
GCGGGGGGGGAAGCCTGCCTAATTCCTATCCATTGATTGGTCAAGAGAATGTCTTGCCAATTACATAGTTTCTATTTTTAGATTCTGGGAGAAGGGTTAGAAGAGTAACAATGTGGACAATAGTCTAAGTGATGGTAGAGTGTAGTAATAAACCCTTTTTTTTAAATTTTTTTTTATTTCTTTTTTTTTTTTTGTAGGCTTTGTGTGCTATGCTTGAAATGGATGTTATTGACACAAATGACTTAAAGATGCAAATGATAACAACTTTACAGACGACCCCTACAGGCAAAAAAATGTACACAGCTTTGTGTGAACGTCAAATTGCATTGAGAGAGTTGGTCAGTCCACTTAATCTTTTAACTTTATTTAAAATGATTATTCAATTTCAAACTCTTAAACACATTTGACATCATCATCATCATCATAAACCACCTTACCCAATTTACTTCCGCAAGCGATGTTTCCATCAAGAAATTCCTTCTTGATAATATTTAGTTGCTCTATTTTTACTCAGATTGTGTTTTTGTCATTTGTCTTAGAACTTTTTGATTAACCCTCATTTATATATATATAAATAAATAAATAAATATATATATAAATATATTTAAAATAGAATAAACATCCTGACAGTATTATATTTATATATGTATTTATATATGTATTTATTTTTAGATAATGCCAATAAATATTATGAGTTGTACTAAAGATTTCTAATAAGAAGGAAATAAATCAATGTGCAAATTTCTAAATTATTTACTGGCGTTATTTAGAAATTATTACAGTTTATACATTTAATATATATATATATATATATATATATATATATATATATATAAAGTATTGCCCGGCTTTGCTCAGGTGCAAGTGAATTACTACAAAAATAATTAAGGAAGCCTATTATATAAAAAAGCAGTTACTACTTTTTATACTAAATCCATTTATAATTTTTTTTTATGCTTAATTCATTTTCCATGCTTTTCACTAAGCTTGATATGAAAGCCTATTATATAGAAAAGCAGAAAAGCATCAGCATATTACACATATGAAGCATTTTGAGTTTGATGACATTGATGTGCCCTGTCTCTGTCTTAAGTCCAGCTTTTTCTTTGCAGCAGCAAAAGGGAGGACCCAAGAAGTTGTCTTTGCCTCCACAATCCACAGATGCCGACCTCGTGAAAATGCTGAGTTCAGGCTCATTTGGGAACCTAGAGAGCCTCAGTTTGGCTTTTACTCAAGTAACCAGTGCCTGTGCCAATGAACTCATCAAACTCACAACTCTACGTTCACTCAACTTATGGTCCACTCAGGTGAGTCCCTCAATTTATAATCCACTCCAATGATTCACTCAACACGCAGCCCACTCAGGCGATTCCCTTAACTCTTGGCCCAATCGGGTGATTCCTTCAACTTGGGACCCACTTTGGCAAGTCCATCAACTCTTGATGCACTAAAGTGGGTCACTCCCACTATAAATAAAAGAATAAAAACAAAATTACTTTTTTTTTTTCTTTCTTAAATTTTTAATCTTAGATTTTTTTTTAGAAATATTTGTAGCAAAAAAAACATTTCATCATGTAAAATTGTAAAAAAAAAAAAAAATTCTAGACCTGAATCTAAAATAATTTTTTTTTTTCAGTTTGGTGACGCAGGTCTTCAGCTGATATCAGAACACTTACCCCGCTTACAAGTCCTTAACTTATGTGAAACACCAGTCACAGACAAAGGGTTGATCTGTTTAGCTAGTAAGTATACTAGGGTACTGTCCTCCCATATAATAATATAATATCTTCCTTAGAGAAAAGCTTTAGAAATGAAGTTAGTATAAGAAAGAATAAGAAATTATTTTAGAGCAAAAAAAAGCATTAAAAATGAATTTAGCATAAAAAAGCATTAAAAATGAATTTAGTATAAAAAAGCATTAAAAATGAATTTAGTATAAAAAAAAGCATTAAAAATGAATTTAGTATAAAAAAGCATTAAAAATGAATTTGGTATCAAAATGAATTTAGTATAAAATTGCATTAAAAATTATTTTAGTATAAAAAAACATTAGAAATGAATTCAGTATTTGAAATCATTAGAAATGAATTTAGTATTAAAGTGTTAGAAATGAGTATAAAAATGCATTAACTACTTTTCTACATATTAGGCTTCCTTAATTACCTTAGTGGCAAGTCCCCAGCATTGCCCAGGCAAAGTCAGGTAATAATACTTGTAGAATATAAAAAAAAGGAATGCAATAAAAAAAATCCCTATACTAATTCTGCTGGTCCTTCTGTTAGTTCATCCAACAGTTGTGCCTTTCATATGATATAAGAGTTCCAATCCCAGTGAAAACAATTCTATTCACTTTTCGCTGCCTCAGGCAGATGAGGCTTGTTACCTTATGAGAGTTACTCACCCATGTATAAGAATAACACTGATTCTGAAAACCTGAGTGGACGAGACCTGTCAATTCAAGGAGATTAATTCATCTAGGTGAAAGTTAACACTGATTATAAAAATCCTGGGAATGTGATGAGCACATAAAACTGGCCTTGTATCTAACTTGGTTTGGTGTCCAATTAAATATATATCGCTTGTCAGCTGTCTGACAAAAAAATCCTTTTTATTAGCCTAAAAAAGTGATGGGGAATTTTAAAAAGATATTGTCTTAAAAATCATTAAAAAAATTTCCACAACTTTTCCCAAGTGAAATTTTGTTCAATTAATTCGTTTATGTTATTTCAGTCTTAATCCACAACTTGGATGCTGAAATTTTGGCTAACTTTTTCCTGGCATTCGACCAATTGCAATTCAACTTTTTATTAACTGTGACAATGTTTACAGCATCAATGATGGTTTTCTTGTGTTGTTAAAACAAAATTCTCATAAATGTGCAATATCTGCGCTTGAAGAAAAATTATGATATTTATCGAGGTATAGGCATTTAATTACTTATTTTTGTTCTTCCACCCAAAATGTAGGTCAGAGAATGAAAATTGGTCCCTCAGCCTTATCAATCTCCTTTATGTGTTGGACTTTGAATTTGAGGGGGTATTTTGATAATTTTTATAGATCTGAAAAATGATTTGATTTGATGAAAGTAATTTTTGTTTTTTTTTATTTGTAAATTAATCAATTGAATATTTGTCCAATATTTCAGCCTTGAGGAACCTAAGAAAACTGAATTTAAACAGTACAAATCTTTCTGCCTTGACATTTGAGGGTTTAAAAGTAAGTCGTGTTGACTTTTTTTTTAATTTCTTTTTTATGAATATTTTTAGTCAACAACAAAACCTGATAAAAAGAAATAGTGATTTTTTTTTGTGGTATTAGGTTGTCCCTAAAATTTGTAAACACTAACAAAAATATTAAAAATTGCATAAAAATTGAATTTTTCTGCAGTCTTTAATTGTTTTTAGATTTTTTTTTTTTTTTTATATTATTGCCAGCAATTAGAGCAAGTCTACAAAAACTCTAACTAAACCAAAGTACCAAAAGGCTCTGATGAACCAAAAGCATGTTTTGATGCAGCAGGACAATGCCTTGAAGAGCTGGATGGCATTGAGGCTCTGTTTTGTCCAGTCTATGATCCTGACTATGCTCCCTCAGATTAAAGGCTTTTTCTGCTCAATGCAACACTTTCTGAAAGGTTACCGACTTGACATGTTTAATTAAGTCGAGGAAGTGTGTCAAGAATTCTTTGATTTGAATCTGATCTGAAAGCTTGCAGAATGATGGCAGAAAGTCTCGGAAAATGATGGTCTTTAGTTTGAGGAATAATTTTTTGTTATTTTTTTATTACTTATCAAGAAAAAATTCAAAGTTTTTACAGTCTTTTGGGGCAACCTATAATGTCCAAAAATTTCATAAACACTGTTGGTCTTTATTTTGATAAATAATTTTGATTATTTTTATTAGCAAGTAAAATTCTAATTTTTTTGCAAATTACACTTTGATGAACTTTTGGGACAACCTATTATAAAATCTTTACCATTTCTTAAAAAAAATTATTCTTTGAATATAAAATTCCTATAAGTAATATCCATTTTTTCTTTTTTTTTTTTACATTTTAGGAGAAGCTTCCAGGTCTTCAGGAGTGTGATGTCCGCTACACTGAGGCCTGGTGACAGTGGCAACTTGAATGAGTGGAGAATAATATATATTTATTACTTGCGGTCATATATTTTTTCCCAATAACATTCTATTTAAAAGAAAAAAAAATGGAGCTCAATTTTTTACTCTGCTCAACTGCTGAGTGTATGATGACAATTGTAAAACAATGAAAGAAAGAAAACAAAACAAAACAAAAAAATGCTAATATCCTCCTCACTTCTTTGCCTTGAAGATGGACTCAGTGTTTTTTGTTGGTTTTTACCTTCAATAGTTTATGCCTTTGGACCCTTAAGGGGCAATATAGATCGTCCCTAGCGAACAAAAGCAAAATAAAGACATACCGATATTTCACACTTCCGATGTACTGGAATAGAACGGCTCCGATGGACTAGTTGGTAATTTTGCTGAGTCAGGGTCCAAAGATTATAAACATCTGCTTTTGTGTTCATTCGACCTCTGTCTTTTAAATTTTTGTTTTATCAGATTTTTTTTCTCTCTCTCTTTCTCTATCTCGCTCCCCTTATATTTATTTTGTTTTTTATTGATAGGTTTGTAGAAAGGGGTCAGAAAGTACTCTCAAATCCCCTAGCAACTAAAAAAACTATATATCCGTTCAAGATTTATCATGTTTTAATCATTAAATATAATAAAATTCTGAAATAAAAACAAAACAAGTGTTTGTTAATTTTTTTTTTATTTGTTTTTACACACTAGAATAAAAATGCGATTAAATCTTAAATGGTGATTGCATTTTTTTAGTCGCTAGTGGATTTGAGAGTACTTTGAAACCTTTATCTATAAACCTTATTATTTCCTTTTTTTTTATTTTCGTTTTTTTTTTTTGCAATTTAACTGATTTTTTTTTCTCTGAGAGATCTCTGTTCTTTTAAATCAAACTTGTTTGTAATTATATTTATTTTGGAATTATTTTGAGATTAGGCTTTATAATCTATGTATTTCTTATGCTATTTCGGAATCCTTGGGATGAGGCTTGTACATATGTATTTCTTTTTCAGACTATTTTCTCATCTTTTTATTGTTGGTCTTACACCATATTTTGGCCAACTTATTCTCTGGCCTTTGTCAGGTGATTAACCACAATCCTTGATAGGAATAAATGATAATTGTAACCTTATCCCCTAATATGGAAAGCAGCGATTCCTTGGGATACTGTTACACTTAGTATTCCAATTGGGGGTGTGGTAAATCACCTAATGAAGCCCAGAGGATGAGTTGGCCAAAAAGTGGTGTATAAACAACAATAAAAGATTGAGACCATAGTCAGAAAGAAATTATTACAGAAAATTTGTTTGAATGAAAAAAATGTTGCCTAAAAAGACACAAAATGTGTTTGTTTTTTTCATCTCTCTTTCTTTTTCACTCTCCTAATTATTTTATTTCTAATGATTTGTATTTATTTAAAAGAAAAAGAAAAAAGAATGAAAAGTTGATTTCATCTGGTTCTTATTTTGGAATTAACTATTCAATGTTAAAAGTAAAACTACTGAAACCAATCTAATAAAAACTCAGATTACAATGCAAACAAATTTATCCATTATAAAGTATTTTGTATTATTGAACATGTTAAAAAAAGAAACTTTAAAGATTTGTCGTTGAGTATAAAGTAAAACCATAATTGTAGTAAGCTGGCAGATTTCTTATATCAATGTAGAGTAAGCAAACGCTCAGTTGATCAGACGCTATAGCCAAAACAAAGGGACATAACCTAAAATATAGAAAAAAAACAAGTTCAATAACTCCACTTTAACATTGTTGGTGTCTTCTGTTGTCGGGCTCTTAGTTCTACAAAATAATAATAATAATAATAATAAAAAGAAAACATCTATGAAGAATATTTTCAATTAATTATGGTTTTCTCAGGCTGTATTTCGGAGTTATAACTCCATTTTCAAACTAATGGGCCTTTTTGTGTTTTATTGTCTGCATTCGTTACAAATTTTTAATACAATTTTTTCTTGTTATTTTTCAAAATTTTTCTAACCAAAAAGAAAACAAGAAAAATGTGTGTGGGGTGATTTTTTTTCCATCTATTGGACACTAAAACAAAAAACCTTTGCACAAAATCAGAGCAAAAGTGATGAAGACTAAAAGATTAAGGAGCTAAAGAGTTATCTCCCTTCAACCACAATTTAAAAAATTAATCGTTCTATTTTAAAAGCGTTGAATGTTCCAAATATTTTAAATATTTTCCCTTTTTTATGTCTGGAATCGCCCTTTCCTGACTTTTCAGTGTCGAAAAACATCGATGTTATTTTAGGCTTCTTTTTATATTTTCTTCTTTTTATATACTACTAATGCAGGACTTTAATTCTTCGTTTTCAACTCTGAAGTGATTATTCACTTAAAACTCTATGAAAACTCGTAAATAGTCAAACATTTCATTCAAAACATAAAAACTACATATTAGAACAATTAAACTTGAAAATAATTTTAGTGGTTATGCCATTCCGTACAACAACAAAAAAAAACAAAGAAATAAAACAAAAAACAGAATAACAATGAATAAGTGGAACTAGAGACACTGAAATTTCTAGTTGGACTTAGTCTCTTTCTATATATTTAATAACTGAAATGACTGATGATTTTGAGTGCTAATATTTACTTAACATTATTATGCATTTAAGATTAGTTACTTAATCAACACCTGAAGAAGGCTAAAGGGTTCATTTGTTGAAACGTCATGAAGTTAACAATGATAAAGATGAGGACATTAGTCTGAAAAATAGATGTACAAAATATTTTTACAATAAATGTTCTGCCTCCATCGTCTAATTTTTGGATGTCTCATCAGTGTTCTTCCAAATAGCAATAAATGTTTGATCCTTTTGTTTAATTTCTAAATTCTTCTATTAAATATTAAGAGCATAATTGTCAAGCAATCTAATTGAAGAACAAGCAGTGTTCTAATAGATGCTTAACTCTATTAAGACAGCACAAGAGAAATTTAAGAAAACAAACTAAATTCTTAACTGGACAAGATAATTGGACTAATGTCCTTGGGAAGGGTATGAATCCCCACATTCCCTCCAGCTAATATTGTGTTGTTAAAAAAAATAAAAAAAATAACGTGTGTATACAATGATTATTTTTGGCATTAAATGACCTAAAAAGGTTGATATGTCGTAAAAAAATTCTAAATTGGTTCAGACTGGTTCTTGAGACTGGTCTGGCAGTCTACATAAATTGAGATCAACTTTCTGGCTATTACCAAAAATTAAATTTGCAATGTTTGAAAAAAAATAAATTTGAATTTATAAAACCAAAATTAGTTCAGATGAAATAATTTTGTGAGAGACGAGAATAAATCCCAAATCCAAAATCCGATTTAAGGGCCATAATCTGGATTCAGAGAGAGAATTGTAAAATATTCCATGTTTTGATATTTTATTAGGGTGTCCCAAAAGTTCGTCAACACTTTGAAATTTTCACTCACCAAGTAATAAAAACAAACAGAAATTATTCCTCAAAATAAAGACCATTATTTTCTAAGATTTTTCTGCCATCAATCTGCAAGCTTTCAGATCTGGTGAAAGTACCATTCAGCCGGCTTTGAATCAAAGAATTCTTGACATGCTTCCTTAAACTTTTGGGACAACCTAATATCTCCATTGTTCAAAAACAGACTCCAATTTGTTTTTTATGTTTGTTTTTTTTGTCTTAATTTATTTTCAAATATTTAAAAAAAAAAGACTTTTGCTAACTGTGTCATTTATATTCATTGCTAATTTCACTTTGTTCTGCTTGTAAAATATTCATTGTGTTAAATAAATGTCACACCCATTTGATAAATAAACTCTGATAATATCACCATTATTACCTTATGGACTCCACTGTGAATGTATGTATCTCTATTATCAAATGATTGTTAGAATGAAGAAGGCTACAAACTCAGTAGAATTTGAATTGGACGGAATGATTGAATTGAATGAATGAGAATTGAATTCCTAAACTGTGACTTTCTAGATGAAAAACCTGGAAATTAGTGGTGAAAGTATTTCTTGGTCAATTTGTGGTAATTTCTTTGAATAAATATCTTTGTGGAAAAAAATGACCATTTGTTTGAATTTCTTTTGTTTTTTTCTTTTCCAGCTTTTATTTTTTAATGAGCAGATTTACAGAAATTTAGTAATAGTCACAATATAAATAATATAAACACTAATAATAATAATTATAAACTAGTAATAATTCTATAAGTATACAAAAATAGAATAATCATAACCATAGCATAAATAATATAAACATTAACAAAAACTACACTAGTAATAATTTTATTATTCTGTCATTGTTGTAAAGCAGGAAGACTTTTCTCAACATCCATTTGGGTTTAGATCAGTCTTTTTATTAGAGTTGTTTGCAATCTCAGAAGACAGAATTTAAAAAAATCATTATTATCAATGATAATAATAATAAAAGTTACTGTGCAATATGGGTCTATAGAAATTTAGATAATCTAATAAACAGTAAATTCTAATATAAAACATTCACAGAATACAATTACCAATTTAAAGGTATTATTGATTTACAGTATCACAGCTTAAAGGGAATCCTGGAAATGTACGCAATTGGTATTAAGACATTAGTTTTTACTGCATGCAAACTTTTTGAACACTCTGTATAAATAATTCAAATACAAATAATATAAATAACAATTATAATTATTAGAGTTGGTTTATAAGATTAAGGAATAGAGAAAATGACTTTTTGGTCTGTGGGTTAATATTGCTAAAAATAATAGTAATCATCATTAGAGAATAAAATATAAAAATTATTTTAGATAAATTTGTAGCCATTAACTAATACTCGCACCAGAATTTCTGCCATTATTTTCCTCCGCAAATATATTTCTAAAAATACTAAAATAAAGGGAAGTAACTTGAATATACATCAATAAAGGGACGTAACTCTTGTATTTTAAAATTTAACTTCTAAAACATTCTTTTTTTTTTTCAAACTTATTTCTTTTCTCTTTTATTAAACCTTTAAATCGTAAAGGGTCGATATACAGGCTCTAGCGACCTAAAGCAAAAGAAAACACACTGATATTTAGTCATCTAACTGAAATGTTCTGATTGACTAGATGGTAATTTTGCCATCGTTCCACTGCTGCGGCCTCCTCTGCTGCCAGTCGTCGCAGGTTAGCTCCACTGGATGTAGGCATTGGAGGTTCAGAAGATGTCTATCTGATGCGCAACAGATACTGCACCAATAATAACCTGCGCTAGCGAGTTGGACGCTATGGTAGTATACTGAAGCACCAACTAGTCATAGTCAAAGTGTGACTGACTATGATAAAATAAAATTTTGCCAAATCAGAGTCCAAAGCTTATAAATCTTAATATTTAGATTTCCAATGCAATAAATTTTTTCAGAGGTCAATGGATAATTTGAAATATCGTGTAAATTAATGAAATTTTTTCACTTGGGTCATTTTTATTTTATGTCCTTAACATAACCCAGAAGTATAGCACAGCCCAGAAATTGCTTTGATTTTTCTTTTGTACTCAATTTGGTTTTGAGGTAGAAAAATAGGAGCTAAGGGATCAAACTTAAAAAGCTGGATTCTTGCAGGCCTGTAACACCTGCTGCATGCAGGCGACATTGCTTGTTATACTGGATTTTTTTTTAGTTTCAAAAAATTATTGCAGGAAGGAAAAAAACTTGGAATCTTATAACACAGAAAGTGAGCACAAAAGGAGCATCAAAATAACCCCTAAGAAGGCCTGGTAATACAGCTATTCAACTGTATAGAATAATTCATTCAGACCCACAGCCTATGGTATGATGTTCTGGGGAGTATTAGAAATTGTTTACCTTTTTTTATTGAAGAGCTTGCTGGGGTGTTGGAAAAATAAAGGTTGAAACTTTTTAGATTTTTGTGTAGAGTGTTTCAATTTCGCATGGGAAAAGTAGAGGTAGGATACTTTTTAGGCAGGTCTAATGGTTAGATGAGAGTAGAAATTACTGATGATAAGAAAAGATATATAGCCAGGCAAACAGATAGAAAGATAAATTGAATGGATAGACAGGTGAAAGGATAGATGGGTAAAGTAAACAGACAGGCAGATAGGTGAAATACTGAATCACACATCCAATAAAAATAAATATTTTATGTTAAATATAATTAGATCCTTGATTGTAGTTGCATAAAAATAAATAATTTTAGGGTTATTTGGAATTTTGAATGTTGACGGATAATTAGTGGTTAGAGGGAGCGCAAATTTTACGACTGCTCTGGGCGGCCAAAAATGTTGCTATACTACCGGTTACACAACAGACATACTGAAATTTTGTGACAAAAAATATTTCCATTAAGATATTTTTTTAAATGTGTGTGTGAATGAGAGAAATAATTACAAATGAACAGATGACTTTCAGAACAGAAAGATTATGCAGAAATAATAGACAGACAATTGGTAACAATTCAAATGTTTAATAAATTACAATCTTTAGGCATTAGATAAAATAATGTGATAAAATAATGAGTTTATATGAATAATCAGATCATTCAAAAGGAAGTTTTTAGAAGAAATAACATAAAAAAATGGGAATGCTTTAAATAGAAAATTAAAGGAAATACTCATATAAAGTAGCACTTTTTGATTTGAATAATACATCATAATGATGTGAATGTTGGGAAACATCATCAGTGATGTTGCCCTGGTTTCGGTCTTTTATAAGCATCAGACTGACTCATCAGGTTGAGCAGGCCAAGGTTGATCAGGCCTTAACCTGTGTCCCAATCTCAGTTAGAAAGTGATAAGATTTTTGTATATTTCTCTAGAGAATTCTAAAAAGAATTAGAAATAAAAAAAAATGATAGTCACAAATAAATATTTTATGCTTTTTGAAATATTTCACATAAACATTCAATTTATGTTAAATATGAAAAGATAAAAATCGATTACTTTACTTATTCTAAAAGTTCTCCCCCTTTCTTATTACCTTAAGATAAAACAATTTAATTCAATTCAATGAATGTAATTTTTAAATTTTATAATAATTTTCTAAGTCATTTTATTTTGTATTTTTTGGGAATCATTTGAGATAAGGCTTTATAATCCGAGTATTAATTTCTTGTGGGCTGTTATTCTCATCTTCATAGAGGTGTGATAGACAACAACTATAAAAGGAAGTAATTACTGGGAATATGGTTTCAAGACTCAGGCTTCATATTTAGTGTCACAGTTAATCACTTGATAGCAAGAGGATAAATTAGCCAAAACATGGTGAAAAAAATAACTAAGAAGATGAATACAATAGTCCACAACAAATCAATACTCATTTTATTTTATTCATGAACTTAAGAAATAAATATATTTATATTTATTTATATATATTTATATATATTTATTTAGAACAGTTTTTTGGTCATTTGCATTTTCACAGCTTGGAATAGAAACTCACAAAATATTTTTCTGTTTTTTTTAAAGTAAGTAAATTAAGTAAGGAAAATTTTGTATTCATGAACATTTAAATTGTTTGTTCAAATTTATGGCATATCAAACTTTTTAAGTCATTTAATGCCAAAAATAATCATTTTTTTTATGATAGTTTTTTTTTCAACACCTATTGTTATTTAATAATACAATGTACACTATTCAACCTATAGCTGGAGGGAATATGGGGATCAATACCTTTTCCAAAGGGTATTAGTTAAATTATGAATGCAAATGAAATGACTAGGATTTGAACTTGCGTTTCTGAAACCTGACCGCCTAACCACTAGTCTAAGTAGACCTCCCCACATAAACTTTTAAAATTTTAAATTATTTCTTAAATTGTTCTGGCAGCTGACAAGTTTTGCAAACAACATAAGTTTTTAAGTTAGGATATTGTCTTGCATTTTTTAAAGTACAACAAAGCTAAATATGTATAGAATTAAATTAGAATTCTAATATTTATTTTCAATTTGATCATTCCCATCAAAATATTTATAAATCTCTAAAAATTAAAAATTTGTATCTATTAGGGCATTAAGAATGAAATGTCTGATTAAGAAATGATACTTTATTGTGCAGCATCATGAACAGGCCTATCACAGGGTTGGTTTTCATCAGACAATATTAGCTGTAAGAAGGGCCCTAGGTGTTTGGGCCCTAATCAAAACAAGAAGAAGAATCTGAGTAAGACAACAATTCATCATCATCATCATTATTGTTATCTTCATCTGATGAAGCCGAGAAATCAGAATCTGATCTGGAAGCGAAACATCGAACCACCTTTGTATTTTGGGGATCTTTCTGCTGGATTTGACAACCCTGGATTGCTGGATTCTGACGGAGCACCAAAGACAATGGAGGAAAATTCTTCGGAGGAGTCGGTGCCAGTTCAGGATTGCAGAGAAAACAAGGAACTGGAGGAATGTCAGGAGACAAAAGAAAAGGTTGAATTGGTTCTATGATTCCACAGTAGTTAAACCAAAACTTATGAGAAATATTATTATTGCTATTGTCATTATTATCAGTTTGGATTTGAGGGGGGACATTTGAGCTGTTGCTGTCCAGTGTGGGGTTAATCAAGACTGTTGCATTCCTAGCCCCTCCTGCATGGTGTAAAAGTCGATTTCTTAGCCAAAATTTACTTGTGGGTATAATGGCCATGACTTCTTCGCAGCAAATTCGACTGACCACACCTCTTTGGTTAATCTCTTGAAAAAGACAGTCACGTTCTTTGAGAAATTCTTGAATCCTGTTTGGCCAGTCGCTGCCAATGGCCCAAGGAAATATCTCATACTTGAGGTCCTCCTCGTCCTCTTCCATGTCGTTGGCAAGATAGAGGGACACAAAGAAATTTCTAGGGATGTATTTCTCAAGAACGTAACCCGCCCTCTTAAAGTAGACGAAGGCCGCTGCCAGGAGGTATCGGTCCGATAGTCTGTAGCAAGAATCCCTCTCCAAAAACCTGGACACTATGTCTGTCTCCAGAAGGTTAAAGTACTGTTTCAATTCACTGGTCTTCACTTCTCCTTTTTTCCTGTCCCGGATAATTGAAGGACAGCGTACCATTTTTTGGAAACCCATTCGAATAGGACGGACCACCGCCATATTTCCACCTCCTTCTTCTTCTTTCTTCATCATTGCCCTCTTTCTGACCGATTCAGACGGAAGGGTCATGTTTTGTTGAATCTTTTCCAATTCTTCGAATTCTCGACGAACCTGGATTTGCCATTGGCGATAGAAGAACAGAGCAGCCTGGCGCCTTTGTACCCTTTCTTGGAAAAGTTTTTGCGGTTCTCCAAGTAAACTTTTAGCAACGAAAAATTTTTGATCAAGCTTTAGTTGATGAGAATTATGATGATGCTGATGATCAGAGCGATGGTGATGATGATGATGTGTTTCGCCGTGTTGATTACGACAATGATGATAATGGCAAGAAGAAGAAATGTTATGATGAGTCTGGTTGTTGTTAACCCCACTTATGTTAGAGAAGTTAATTTCCTGGAGATATTTACGATGTCTTCTTTGCTGTAGGCGTTGCTGGTGTCGACCATAAGATGTGGTTGTTACTTTCCGATGATAAATAATTTTTCCTTTATTATTTTTGCTCTTACCTTGATAAAAAGTTTGCACCTCGTTATTTTGTAATGAATTGAGAGGAATAATCTTCGTCGTCTTTTGGTCTTTATTTTCATTTATTAAATCTCCGGGTGGATTACAATCATTATCATCAGTTTTATTCTTGCTGGTCTTTTCATCCGTTTGTTGTTGTTTAAAAGAAAAAACTGGCTTCATTATTTTATAATTTTTATTTTGACTTTGTTGTTGGAATAACAACCCATGTTGTTGAACGAGCAGCCCGACTTCTTTATTTATGTACATTTTCCCCTGTTGTTTATCTTTCATGGCATTATTTTTCATTGATGATTGACCAAAAATTGTCAGTGGAAAAAATCTTGCATTAGATTCTTGAATAGGAGAAAACATAGAATATTTTTGTTGGTTTCTCTAGAAATAGGATATAACTTACTACAACAGAAAACTAACAGCAGACATTTTTTGATGCTATCAACTCTAATAATGAATTATGGGAAAAATATTTTTCAATCTTTTTTTACTTTTGAATCCTTTTTTGTTTAATTTCACAGAAAATTTTTAATTATTTCGTTTATTATAAATAAATAACAAAAGTTGAGAATTTTGTGAAGGTTACAAAATTAATAATAATTTTATGAGTTTTAGACGTTTTTCGTTTGTTTTTACTTTTCGTTGTTCGCTTTTTTATTTAAAAAAAAGCATAAAAAGTTAATATTTTTAAAATTAATTTTGACGAACAAAGATTATGTAAAATGCTTTGAAAAATTTATTTGCATAGAGAAGAAGCAAAGCAATCTTTTTTAAAATTATTAAAGATTCAAGAAGATTCATTGCTTGTGACTTTTATTTTTTTTTAATTGAATTCTTATCGACCGAGAAGCCGAGGCACTTTAATTTTCATGCACACAGAAAACGGCAATCCGTTGTTAGTTCATTTCTTATACCTCCAGGGTAGGACCGACCGGGGACAATAAGCGTTTAAACAGTCGTCTTCGAGAAAAAGCTAACAGAACAGATTTTTACTTTAAAAAGAGCTTTTGTTAAATAAATATATCACAAAAAGGCAAAAAATAAAATTCTTAAAATTCCTTTTCTTATAATTCAAGTCAAAACAAACTTCATAACTAATATGACACATAGCACAACCAGGACATACATCACACACCACCACCACCACCAGTCACCAACCGCAGCCACAAAAATCCCTTCAGCATTTTCAATCATCACCATCATCACCAATAATTTCCAAATTCTCTGAAATGCAGACGCGCGTGCGCGCACAGCAAAAGAAAAAAAATTAACACTAACACAAAATTACCATTATTAAAAAATCCTGTAAAACAAAATTTAACACTTTAAACCCTAAAGTATATCGGCCCTAAGGCAAAAGAAGGACACACAGCCAATTTCAACCTCTACCTTTGGACCCGGACTTAGTAATATTAGCAAGAAGTCAATCAGAGCCGTTATCAAAAGACATATTTGAGTCGAAATGTTAGTGTTAGGATCGAAAGGGTTAAAAATAACATTTTACCAAAAAAATTATTTTTTCTTTTCTTTAATTAGAATTGCAGTCCCCCCCCCTCGGTCCCGTCAACATTGTCATCACAACCAGTTTTACAATTTTCATTTCTTTAATTTCTTACAATTTTTCGACAAAAATTAGTAATGTATTTTAGTTTTCCCAAGGGAAACAGTAAACAGTACTACTGGGTAGGGTGTGGGTGCACACACATTTTTTTTTTCATAGAACTATGCATGCGCAAAAAGATTTTCATTGGTTCAGTCAGTCTTTCCGTTCGTTTACTCAACTTTTTTTCTCATTTTCTTCGAGGATGCAATGACACCAACCGAACAACCGCTCACTTCTTTTTCGTGGGTGTTTTTATTTTAGTCAATGGTTAAGGTTAGGATTGGGTTATGGTTTTAAAAATTGTGAAATATAACCAATTAAAATCTTCTGCACTTGCGTAAGTGCTCTAGGGACCTTCGTTTGAAAATAATGCGTGTGTGCAGTCAGTACTACTACTGTCAGTAGTACTTTTACACTGCATTAAAAAAAAATAACACAAAATAATTTTTTAACAAGTCTTCTTTAATCTGTTATATGGACCTTCTTCTTACATTGCCTTTCCTTTTTTCACACCTCTAATCAAAACATTGTAATCGATACTGCAAAAGTCACTTACAAACCGAAAAATATAATTGGTCTATTGGGACCACAAGCATAGATTTGGGAAGTAGATTATATTGAAGTCAATGGGCAAAGAATCAAACAGTCAGTGGCGTCAAGGGAGGAATCGAGAAAGGCCAATCTGTCGATGTAGACCCCAAAGCTACCTTCAGCGCATTATTATTCATTGCCAAGAATAATCTCTTTTTACTGAACTTTCATGTGGCACCAAGAAAAGTAATAAAATTTGATAACCAAATAAAAAGATTGCATATATGTTGCCAGTGAGTGAGTGCACAATGCACAACTGCACAAACACACACAAGTAAGTAACCCTAGTTTTTATGGATATAAATCTCTTTTTAGTAGGCAATCAATCATCATGGAATGCTTTCTTTCTTGATTAACGAAGGTCGATGACGATTTTTGCATAATGTGCTGTTAAAGACCGTGATCAAACTCAAGAAAAGAAGAAAAGCAACAAACACGTGTTCTTAATGACAGCGAAGGTGGAGCTGGAGCATTCGTTAAAGCTCGGGGTCTGGATTGGAATCGTAGTACGCTAGTTCAAATCCCAGTCGAAACCATTGCATTGCATTCATTAGAAAAATGGTCTAGTGCCAAAGTTGGTGGTGCTGACTGCTGCTGCTGCTGCTCACAAAGTATATATATTATTGACAGTTTTTGTAACTCTCTGTGTTGACTTGCATCATCATCACCATCGTCGTCGTCATCATCATCACCTTAATTATCATCACCATTATGATAATGGGGATTATAAGGTGATAATGATGACGACGATGATGATGATGATGATGTGTTATCGCCATCATCATCACGATGATAATAATGATAATGATGAAGACGTGTCATCACCATCATCATGATAATGATGACGTGTCATCATCGCCATCATCATCATCTACAACAATTGTGTTCAAAGTGGGCAGTCCCGAACTTTCAGGGGGCGCTGCTAGCGAGTAATTAGTCGGATGAGAGGGCGTTAAAACTGTAAAGGGGGCCTTAGAGCAATTACAGTAAAATGTTCAATTGGTGTTGGTAGAAAGGCTGGAAAAGCGGGACGATTATTTAGTTAGGCGTTCCCCAGTCGCTGCAAATAGACTTTAGTGCCTGTGTATACTTCCACTATCTATTCTCCTAGATATACCGTCGCTATAGCGTTCGTTGAAAGAAGAGTGTTGCTGTTGCATTCGATGTAGTAGTAATAAAGACAGACTGAAGTTGGTTGGCTACGTACGACGATGGCATTTTTGTCCATCCGTAAAGGGGGCGTTCGCAAAAAAAAGTTTGAAAACCACTATTCTACAACAACAGCACAAGTACAGTCAAATCACGTTCGAGGCTACTGTTTCTGCCTGGCCCCCGAAGTTAAGCAACGCAGAAGTCAGTTCATTTCCAAGATGAGTGATCACTTAGGAATATTAGGTGTATCAGGCTGGTCAGTGATTTGGTTTGTAGCATGATTAGTGAAAATGCATTAAGCATTCGAAATAAAGAACCTCCCTTCTTCCTCATCCCTCCATCACAATCACCGACCATATGAGGTAAAAAAAGGTCCTCAACTGGAGTTACCCCATAGGGTGAGAACAAATAGTCTTAGAATACTCGGAGACTGCAAAAACCTTATAACATCAGGAAGAGTGATCCAAACCCGAACGGTGAGAAGAGGTTTTCCTGCTGAACAACAGCAGCTGTGGTGTGATGTAAAACAGTCTTTGAGTGAATATTTTTTTTATGTTTATAAAATGTGTTACCTTTTTTTATTATCTGTATCCTAAGGAAAGTTTTATTGTAGATAAGTTGTCGGTGTTGTCGTTGTTATTGTTGTGGTGCTGGTGCATATGTTGAGAATTTGATTTTAACAACATTTATATATAAACAACTACAAAACAATCATTGATGCAGTGAATATTGTTTCATTGAATAAAAAGCTGAATTGTAATTGGTCAGATATCGGAACAAAGCTAATCAAAATTTCAGCATCCAATTCGTAGATTAAGATTGAAAAAATGAATTAATTAATGTAACTAAATTTCGCCTGTGAAAAGTTACAGAAATTTTTTTGTGGCTTTTTACACTGGGCCGTCAATTTCTCAGAAAGGGGGCATTAATCCATTTGGGTCATAAATACAGTTACACCGTCTAGAATCTGTTTCACTTTCGATGAGAATTTAGAAATGA
>JAUZSX010111635.1:0-18023 GCA_034780655.1 Idiosepius hallami
AACAACCCAAATTAAACAAATAAAATCAGTTCACAGCATTAAATGACCCAATGAGAGTCGATATGCTGATTAAACAAACCAACCAACCAAACACTTAAATGTTCCGACAATTACAGTCTGATAATGTGACAATATCAAGGGGGCTATTTTGCTTAATTTGTAAAAGTTTCGAACTTGTTTCTGAATCTTGCCCCACCCACCTTGAAAAGCTTTGACGTCACAACGTGGTTTCACGCACGATTGTCTTGTGTTTAGTTAAGAATGTTTCCTCCCACAAAATCGACGTCACTGATTTCGTCATTGCAAAGATTTTAATGTCTTCATTATTCGCGCCAAATCGATTCACGTACGTGACGTCAACAGATGGGAAAGCGGGGGAGGTGAGTGCCATGGAGGATGTTAGGATGACGATGGTCGTAGTGGTTCCTATGAAAGTTGGTGGTGGTGGTGGTGTTTTCTTATGATACTGGTCGTGGTATTTTTCTTATGGTGGTGGTGGTGGTGGTGGTGGTGGTAAGTTTTTATGGTGGTGATGATGATGGTGGTATTTTTCTTATGGTTTGGTCGTGATGGATTTCATGATGATGATGATGATGGTGGTGGTATTTTTCTTATGGTGGTGGTCGTGATGGATTTTATGGTGGTGATGATGATGGTGGTATTTTTCTTATGGTGGTGGTCGTGGTGTTTTTTTATGGCAGTGGTGATGGTGTTGTTAAAAACCACCATTAAAATGCCACCAACTCTACACCAACATCCTAAGCACCAAAAAACACCAACACAACCTCGAAAAATATAACCAGAATAAAAAACTAAAAACGAACATAACCCCCCCCACACACACACATACACACACACACGCATATATATATTTTTTGACCTGACGAACGCATAGCGAGAAACTGACAGTTGTCGATACCCGTTGACTCCGTGTCTACACTTAACTAGTATATATACAAGCAGACACACGAGTGTGTGTGTGTGTGTGTGTGTGTGTGTGTGTGATACTTGGTGAAACCTTAGTCTACTCGTGTCTCGTGAGTGAATTTCACAAAGTTGGATTAGTGAGAAAAAAAAACTGCTTAGTTTAGCAGAAGCAGCTTTACAGCTGAAGAAGTGAAAAAAATAATCGCTCTAAACCTAAATCCAAATCCATTGGCAAAAAATAAAAATTAAGTCGATCGTTGCGTCCGAATAGAAAACAAAAGTCGGCTTTTTATTCAACAAAATTGAAAGAAAGAAAAATCCTAACATTTACGATTTACCATAAATCATGAATTTCGAAATCAGTTTTAGACAAAATTATATTTAATGATAAAATGTTATATTTTTTTATTTAGAGTCTTATGGCTATTATAATCAGAAAATCAGCTTTTTTAGTTCACTTAGAAACAAGATAGATCATCCAAATATAACAACCGTCAAATTTGGGTGGTTCGTTTTCTCAGTGCAATACCTCTTTAAAAATCTACTAAAAATCAGTTAATTATCTAATCAACATGAAATTTTCACAGTGAAAAATCGATATAATAATTAAAAATTCGATATATTAGTATATATTTTTGGTCTTCTTTCATTTGTACCTAGCCCTAATTATAATTAATAAAAAAAAGGGTACTATTGAGCATAAAGTTCCTGGGATGGTGGTGCGGATGAACAATATATCCATAGCCAGCCATCTAGATGAGTTGCTCTCCAAATCTATGGGAGAGTGACTCTCCCATAGATTTGGACCCAATGCCACCTTCAAAAGGACAGACAGATCAATAGACCAACCGACCGACCTCCAATTCCTGACTTTTGTCCACCAAGCAAATTTGAACGCAAGTCACGAGTCCCAAATTAAAACAGATTTAATCTTTGCAGATTAAGATCAAAGTTGGATTAAAGAGATTTAGCAGCTTTTTTTTTCTTCTAATCGTTCACAGATTATGTCAATGGCATCTTTTGATCATTAATTACATAACTCCAAATTTGTTTATTATCTTCTATAGACTTATAAAAATCAGATCGTTGTGGTTGTATGGGACCCAACATCCTGTAGCTCTTTAGAAAATAAAACTACAATAGTTTTTAAAAGGAGCCAAAAATATCACTTCAGAAAAAGAAACTAGAATATTTATTTTTAAAAATTCATTCAGACCTCAAAAATTTGCATAAGCACAGTTCTGCCTTTCTATATAATAGGCCTCCCTAAAAACCTTAGGGAAAAGCATTAGAAAGTTAGTATTAAAAAAAGCTTTAGCTGTTTTCTTATATAATAGGCTTCCTGAATTACCTTAGTGGCAAGTTCACTACGCCCTAGCAAAGCTAGGCCACACTTTTAGGTTATAAAGATTACTTATTAATATATTAGTACTGGTCTGTCTACTTATCAACCAACACACCTAGGCATGTCATGATTTCTCAAAAGCTTAAATCAGTTTCAAAATATTTCTTGATTAAAAAACGCAATGGTTTGTTTAGGATTGGAGCTACGTTATAGACATATATCCAAACATCTAACCTATCACCCACTACGGCTGCTGGAAACGTGTTACACTTTGAGAAACTCCAAACAGGAGCCACTAAAAACATCACGGCGATGTTGATGGAGTGAAGTTTATATCAAAATGCATCACAAAACTTTTGTTCCAATGCAATTTCTTAAAATTTTAGGCCATGAGTCCCAAAGGTCTGGATCACTCGATTTTTCATTGTAACCTAAACTAAAGAAAAAGTTAAAAATGCCAATACTACCTAAAGATCAACCCTCTGCCCAAGTAACGATGTTCCATATTTATGAATATTCATTCACACAAGTTTTAGTAACACCATTATTGATGGCAGTGAATAAAAAGCCGAATTGTAATTGGTCAGAATTTGGAACAAAGCTGGCCAAAATATCGGTTTCCAATTTGTGGATTAAGATTTTTTTTTTTTTAATCACTTTTCGCTTGGGAAATGTGATAGGATTTAAATTTATTGATCTTTTTGCCAGGGACAACACAGTTTAATTATTTCCGTTAAATGTCTGTCGTCGCCGATGATGTCGATTGAGAATCAGGAAACTAGGTTTTCCGGCGCATCTAAAGCCTTTCAATGTTTGTTTCATCCTTCCTTCTCCCGGCGAAGATCATCGTCTAGCAAGCGTCACGATCCTTCGACAGTGCCGTCCATCGCTCTAATTCTGTATCAAAATCTATTAGACACCTCTTCAATACGTTTTTGAATCGCTGACTCGGACGACCAATAGGCCGAGTACTCTTTCTCAAGACGTCATTTAGTTACTAGCGGGACAGGCGCATGCGTTTACATATTCGTTTGCTCAGGTTGTTAAATTTAACTGAAACCAGTTAGATATTCACTTCTATTTTTAAAATAGTAAATGATTTTTTCTAATTCAATAAGATTTTTACCAAAAAATAATTTCATATAATATATAGAGCTTCAATAATTATAAAGAAAATGAAATCTAATTTAAGTTTATGTTATGAAAATAAATGTTCAGGTGATTTAAAGATATCTAGCGTTAAAAAAAAAAAGATTAACACATTTGGAAAGGGAGGTAACACAATTGTTGCCCACCCATGACCTTCTTACCCACATTTAACACCGGTTGGGCAACAGGCCCATTGAAATTATTCGTTCGTCTACAAAGTGAGAGTAAATTCACAATTTATGTCTATATCATTTGAAAAATATTAGAAATGTATAGTTTTTCCCCGGAAAATTATTATTAAAATAAAATATTTTAGGCTAACAAATAAATTTTATTAAAAATTATTTAGTAATACAAAAACAAGTAAAAAGAAGTTTTTTTTAAGCATTCCACACTATTTTTTCGAACTTTATCTGTTGAAATTTTTTGTTTATTGTTGTAAAATATATTTACAACAATTTTTATTGCATTTTTTGAAAAGATCTGATTTTCCGAAAAGAAAAACAAAACATGGAAAGTTTTTCACAATTTTTTAATAATTAAAATCTTTCAATGTGAATTTATTTAAAATTTTAATTGGTTTTAATCTGGCATTCCATTGTGAATGTTGACTAGTTTTTGATATTATGTAAACAATATTTAAGGAAAATTTTAGTTCGCCTGCTCCTACCTAAAATTGAACAATAATTTTTATCAAAAAAAATTTGATTTTTAAGTCCGCAAAATATTTATAAAATTGTTATCATTTTGGAAAACCGTCTAAGAAATGACGCAATCGTATATAACAGCCATAGAAATATATTTTTTTTAAAAATCATTTAACTTAAAATAATGAGGGGAAAAAATTGAATTTACTTAAAACAATGTATTTTTTTTTCTTAATAAAAGGAGATAATATACATTTTCCGGTCATAATTACTCTTACAGGTGTTTAATCTTAAAATAAATTCACTTACAAAAGATTTAATTTTCAACCAAATCGAGCTATTCGCATTTTTAAATAAATCACTTAGCTAAGGTGACAAATAACAGTGTCTCCTCCCACCTAGGCGCGTCCAAACTCATTTTATTTTTTATGGGAGCCCAGATGTTAAGTGCAAGTAATCTATTTCTTAAGACTCGGTAATGAAAGTATAGTATTATTTGGTAAAAGCTAATGACATTTCAAATTATTTTACAAAAATTAGGAATTCCTTAATTTTAAAAAATGCATATAAAATTACAATCATTTTTTTTTTTAATTATTTCTAGATAAAAATTAGGAAAAATTTTATAGAAACATTAAAAAAGAAAAAAAAAATCGATGATTTTGTTAAGATATTAAATACTTTTCAGAACAAGTTAATTTTACAATAAATTGTTTTTGGATACATACAAAAATGTTAAAAAAAAATTTTTACCGTGAAGTCTACCTATTGGTCATCAATTCATCTCATGTAAGGTTTTTTTGTTTTTTTACTTACACATTTATGAAGTAGATAGATATTCATAAAAACTAGATAAAATTTTTTTTCTGTTAGTAACCAGCTTTAAAATTTTGCTGTTCAAAATAAACTAGTTTCATTTCTTGGGCTACTATTGGAAGGGTAGTAAACTTTTTATCTTTTTAAATCAAACCATGAAAAAAATAAATAAAAACGGCAACTGGTTTTCAGTGTTTTATTTTGAATTTTAAGAGGAATTTTAACCCAATTTTTGGGCTATTTCTTTAGCCCGTACTCTTTCCAATTTGGTAAGGCGAGCCTGGGATTTGGCACCAAGGATACCACCACCCCAATGACGACGGATCTGCAGAAGAAAAGAAAAAGAAAAAAAAGGGAAACAATCAGTTTTAATTACAAATTAAAAAAAAAAAAAACTTAAGATTAATTTTTTATAAGTGAAGTTAATTTTGTGTGATTGATTAAGAAAAAAGTTTTATTTCTACAAGATGAACAAAAAATGTCATTGAATGAAACTTGGGCTCAGAATTAAAAAGCTCGTTTTTCAAAGATCATGAATCACAATGAAATTAAAAAGAAATCCTCATGGCTGCCAAGTTTTGATCAGAATTATTTGCACCCCTCTTTTAATAGATTGACACCCATAAATAGTTAACACTCCAATTACAGTTTTTGAAATAGATTTGATTTTTTTTTGTGAGCAGACATTTTAATTTCAAGAAGATATAGTATTAGAATTAATAAGAAATGCTCCTCCTTACCTCTTCAAATCGATCGTTAAAGTTGGTCTTTACAGATTCTACCAATTTGTTTAGGTTGGCCCTGTCTTCTCTGAAAAAGAAAAAATAAAGAAAATTAATTTTTAACTCAATTCTTTTTATTTGCTTAGTGGAAGAAGAAGAAGAGAAAGTTGCTTTCTTTAGTTAAAACCCATCATCAAAAATAAGAGTTGGTTGGATGAAAAGAAGTTTACTTTTGGAAGGGTTTCGTACGGTCACAACATTTTTCCATTGATGCCGTGTAGCAGACTTCCAAAATAATTGAACTTAAAGACATTTTAATCAAGAAATCTATTTTTTTAAAAAAACAATTTAAACAATCCATGTGATTAAAGGAACAAAAAGATGTTTTTGTAAGAAATTTATATCCATTGAATCTTCTAGAATATTTTCTTGTCTATAATTTACTGATTCTAAGTTCAATCCATAACTTTTGGTCCCTTTTTAAAATGAAAACTAATTTTTTTTTTTTTTATCAACTTGAATCTAGTCCCATAAATGTAGGATTTCATAAATTAACAAATTACAAATTTTGAAAGGCAATCAATCCAAAATAGATTTAATAAAATGTCAATAAGACTTAAATTATTTCCATTAATTTTAGATTTACAATCATAAAGGATTTTGGTCAAATAATCATACAGGTGGGAAACACAAAAGGCTTTTCATGCCTAATATACACCAACCATTTACTTAAGTTCTTTCAATAATAGGGAGCAGTTTAAATATAGGCAAGAATTGAGTGTGTATGTATACATATAAATATACACACCTAGGTTTTAGATAGCAAAATAACATAGGATAAGAGAAGAATAAATACATCTTTCACCAAGTAAATTTGTGTTTGTACAAACACACCATGGTTGATAACATGGTACCTTTTTTAAATTGTAAAGTCTATAAAATTACTTTTTAATAGTTTTTATCTAACAATTAACAATAGAGGATTAAAAGATTTTTCAAGTCATGAAGAAATAAAAAGTTTAATTAGAATAAAATACAAATTAGAACATGAATAAAAAAGTCAAGTGAAGCAGGATTTATAACTATTTTTTTTCTTCCAACAAATGATTCAGTCACAGCCAAGGATGTTTAATCACAAAAAATCATCCAAATTGAGAAGTCTCCATCATTATCATTTGGGGGAAGAAAGAAAGAAAATAAAAGTGATGGCCCTGAATACTCACTGATTAACATGTGTAATTGCAAGAGATGAACAGGTTCTGCGTCTGACAACACGTCCAAGCCTGGCTTTTCCTTTCACAATGCAATATGGAACCCCCATTTTACGACACAGAGCCGGAAGAAACAAGACAAGCTATCAAAAAAAAAAAAAAAAAAAGAATCAGAAAAGACTTTTTTTTAGACCCATCAAATTCAAAATGAATCTAAACCCCTAATCTTTAAAAGATCACTCAGATAATTGTCATTCTTGACTTCAAATTGATTTTCAGGTGAAGAAATTCTAGCATCACAGTGACCAAAAAGAAAATGTTTTTTTTTTTATCCAACTTTCCATAAGAAAAATTCTTTTTTTTTTAAAAAAAGAACTTAGGAATTAAAAATAAAAAAAGGCAAAAAATTTAGAGTCAACTTCAGCATTTTTTTTTTTTTTTAAATATATAAAGCGTTACCAAATTCAGTTATTACTGTTCTCAGATATATCCTTTTTTTTTAAATTTTCATTCATTTACATTAAAAAAAAAAAGATTATTTATCTTTAAATTTTTACAACCAAATTAGTGAAATAATTTTATTAAATTGAGAACACATTTTGAAATTAGGAAGAAAAAAAAAAATTTTTCTGGAAAATAAATTTCAAGGTATTGAAAATACTATGAATATTCTTATAGATATCTTAACCAATTTTTTTTCTTGATTTTAAGTCTCCAAGCCCCACAAATTCAGTTTTATAGATTTTATTGATAAGAATAAAAATCTTGACAACTCAGGGTTAAAAAGCTCATTTTCACAACATCAGTAATCAGGTGAAAATTCAAAGCTCATCATTGCAATCAAGATAAAAAGGTAGAAAATAGAAATTGATAAGAATATTAGTTTCAAACCAATCATAAAATTAGAGTTCCTCATTCATTCAGAAAATTAAAACTTGTTCAATTTAAGAAAATGAATGCCAATTCTTACAAAACTTATAAATCCTTATTGTAAAATTTAAAAAAAATTTTACATTTTTACTCTTATCTTTTAACCATAACTTATCAAAATTACCAAGTAGTCAGAGAAATTATAATAGGATCAAAATGTTGGGGCGTTGTTTGCCATGTTTTCAGGGCCGATAAATCAGCCTATCAGGGTTAGGGTTACATGCCCATCAAATGTGATTCAAGGGACACTACAGACAAAAAAAAAAAATTATCCTAGATTAACCAAGTACTTGATAATGCCTATAAAATAAGGAATATTTTTACTCTTTGGGAAGTATATGCTAAATTCAAGCTTTAAAAATTGTATCAGACTTGACCAAAACTAAAAGACCAAAAATTGGTCACAAAACCAAAAGTTCAAATAACTAATCAAAAACAAAATTCAGACGAACAAATCTTCCGTCTTTTTTTTTCATAAGCAAGACTCAGAGATCTCGGGATGGTAGTAGTTGAGAAATAAAACCATGGGTTTGTCTTAAGGTTTTTTTTTCATCATTGTCCTGCGAAAACAATTTTTATGAGAAAATTAAGTTTTAAAGGCTTAATTTTATCAAGTCAAAATGTGAATTACCAAATTCGATAATTGTAGAATAGCAATGAAAAGAGGCAGATCATTGAAGCCTTATATTCCAGAGACAAAGAGAGGATAAGAATGAAAAGATACAAAGGGAGGTAACTAATTGTGCAATTAGCTTTAATATAAAAAAAAAAATAGAATTACAAAAATGCTAAGATTTTTTTTTTAAAGTAAATAGTTAAAAAAAATCAAAAATGATAAGGTTTAATTAAAACAGGATTTAATTTCATATACAAATAAAAATAAACCCATGTTAAAATTAAGAACCTGGCCTTGAACACAGTATGGTAATCATTTTGATAAAAAAAACGTCTTGAGTCGGTATTAGATTTTTATGTTAAAAAAAAGTTTCCAGTGAATTTAGTCTTCCTTGCAGTTTGTCTTGTAAAACTTAGAATCAATCAAAACCAAACATTTTAATAAAAGCTAAATAACAATTTAAATTTCTTAAAACAGTGAAAAACCAAAATTTTTAATTAAACTCTAGTCTACAGGTCAATTTTAGAATTTGTTTTTTAGTTCTAAAACCCAATCCATTTATAAAAGTACAATTCATATTAAAAGAGTAAACAAATTCAAGAATTATACTTTGGGAGAAAAAGAAAATTTTTTTTGTTAGCAGGACTCGAAGATCTCGGTATGGTAGTAATTGAGAAATAAAACCATGGGTCGGTCTTAAGGTTTTTTTTCATCATCGTCCCACAAAAAATAAGTTATCAGAAAATTAAATTTTAAAAATGTTTCAAAGGTTTAATTTTATCAAGTCAAAATGTGATAATCTACTTAGTGGCATTAAATTAGTTTATGTAGTTTTAAGAAATAATCTAAACAAAATTAAGATTTTTAAATAATTAGTGATTATCAATTTGTTTACCAAATTTAATAATTATAGAATAGCAATAAAAGATGCAAAGGGAGATAACCAATTGATCAATTATCATTAATTTAAAAAGGAGAGAACTTCAAAAATGCTTAGAATTCCTTATTTAAAAAAAAACAAAAAAAAAAAAATGTTGATTGCTATTTTTTCTATTTTAGTAAAATACAAACCCATAAAGTTTATTTAAAAAGAAAATTGTTTTTAATTCTATCAAAATTTCATGAATATTAAACAATGTTGGATTTTAGGATTTTATACCCTAAAATAATTAGATTAGTATTTGCACATGAAGATATGTAAATAAAGAACATGTTTAAATCAAAAAGTAATTTAAAAACAAGCAGGACTCGAAGATCTCGGTATGGTAGTAATTGAGAAATAAAACCATGGGTTGGTCTTAAGAGAGTTTTTTCATCATCGTCCTGTGAAGAGTTTTTAAAGCATAAAAATTAAAACATTTTCAAATTATTTCATTTTTTTATATTGAGAACCAACATTTAAATTCACTTATCAGTGTCGAGACATTTTTTTTTTTTTTTCAAAGAATATTTATTACTAACCTCAATGGGATCAACATCATGAGCAATAATCACCAATTGAGCTTTTTTTTGTTGAATCAGTGTTGTGACAGTGTTGGAACCAGCCCTGACAACAGGTGGGCGTTTTGTGGGGACATCCTCTTTACCAGCAGCTCTCTTTTGGGCACGGGCTCTTAGGCGAGCTTTCTTTGCTTGTTTAGTCTCAGGCTTGTATTTATCTAAAAGTTTAAATAATTGTGTGGCTGAAAGAAAAAAAAAGACATTTAAATTTATTGAATCAAAATATTGAAATGGTTTTCATTCTTTTTTATAATTCTAACGTTTTTACTTCTTTCCTCTTAAATTAAACTCAATAAAAATCCTTAAAACATTAAGAAAATTGAGCCATAAAACTGGATTTGTTTGAAGTACAATCATTAAAAAAAAAAAAAAAATGAAAACAAATTTACAAGAAATTTTTCTTACAAATAAAATGATTTTTCAGTTATATTTGCTGTAATTCTGAAAGGGCTTTGATTTAAAAAAACACTTTAAAGAACCTCAAAAAAATTGTTAAAAAAATAGAATGAAGAAAAAGGAATGATTAAAAAGCCTTAACTGTTTCCATTTTTTTTTTAAAACAAGGATGTTTTTAACTAAAAATTAAATGTTATCTTTTTCTTAATTGACATAGAAATCCAAACAATATCAATTTAAAGAAAAAAGATTTTACTTTAGGAAAAGGTTTGTACAGGCAGACCACTTTAGAGGTTCATGACTGTGTAGCGATTTTTCCAAAATGTTTTACATTTAAACTTGCAGACTTTTTTCTTTAATAAATATTTAAAGATTCAGAAAAAAAGAAAATAGTTACAATCATGTATTTGAACTTTGATTTAGCATAATTACTATATATCCGTTTAAATGGAGAACCATACTAGGGCAGAAAGATCAGTCTTTTGCCTTAATAAATAGTCCTTTAAGAGCCCAGAAAGAATTTAATTCTTTTAAGTTAAGACTTTCTTTAAATATGCTAATAACAATTAGAATTTAAACTTGATTTTTTTTTTATTATTTTTAAATCCAAAATTACGGGGGAGTATTTTTTTTCTGAAAAATTCTAAAAATTGGATGATCATAATTCAAGTCAGGTTCTTAATCTCAAGTTTAATTCTGACATTAACTTTTTTTTTTTTTTATAACTCATTTGATTGTTGCAAAATTTTATTTTCCCTAACATTTTTCTTTTATTAATGACTAAACTTAAAATACCATTTTGTAGGATCAAAACTTTTATAGGAATAATTGACTAATGAATCTCAGAAATTTGAAATTAAATCAAATTTAATATTTATATTTGCAGTAAGTGGATGATGGATGGACAAAAAATCCAGTAAAAAATAAAAAAAACTTTCAATTCTGCATATTTTGAGCAAATGAAATTTAAATTACAAACTTAACCATAACATTAAAAAAAGTTAAGCACTTAAAAATATTTATCTTAAGATTAAATTAACATAGGGAAAAGACAAAAAAAGTTTTCAGTGTGTTTGGCTCAGTGAAAAATTTGAATCATTTTCATTCATTTAGCAAATATTCTAAAAAAACATCATTGCCAAATATGGGAAGAAAAAAAAAATCTATAAAAAGGAACAAAGCAAATTTTAATAACTTACCTAATTGCTTGTCCAATCCTTGTTTGAATTGATTAATTGGAGGAGGAACTTTTAAGCGTTGATAAAGAACAGCCTTTTGCCTTTGGATCTTAACATAGCGAGGCCATTTCACAAAACGGGTTAAATCTCTCTTTGGTTGGATATCCTGACCTGTTTAGGATTGTAATAAAATGAAATCATCAAATAGAAGTTGTTGAGGTCATAATTGGGGTAGAGTTGCTATAAAAATAAGAATCTGGCATTTCAAATCCATATATATTTTTATAAATGATGTAGACCCCTAACTAGTATCAAAGTTATTTATTAAAAGATAACTTTGCTTTAGTTTGTGACTAAAATTTATTGTTGCACTGTTGCTTGGCCCTTACAGCTGTTGACCAATCTGCAAAGGTTCAAATACAGTGCTAAGAAAAAAAACAAAAGCATCATTGTTTTCTTATAGAAATGTATAAAAATGAAAAGGAATTCTAAAACAAACCTTACCAATTCCAAAGTTTTTGGGTCTTTTCTCAAACAAAGGGTTGACCACTTTCTTTGGTTCGACTTTCCTTACAACTGAAGGAACAGCCGCTATCTTCTTTTTCCCCTTCTTCGGTTTAGGCTGAAATTGAAAAGGAAATCAGGAAAATTTGCTTTAAAATTTGTAGCTTCATTAAAAAAAAAAAAAATCTTTTGAACAGAAGTAAATGGTTTTGAACAACAAATCTATTAAACCTAAATTCTATAAACACTAAAACCTAAATATTAGACGTTAATTTTCCTTTAAGATTTCATTAAAAAGTTTTTTTCGAAAAGACTCAGACAGCCAAGGGTTTTTCAATCACAAACCAATCAGAAAATAGCGAATAAATTGAATCTTCATAGTCTTTTCAATATATATAGATAGATATTAAAATAATAATTCAAATATAATCCCCAAAATTGTCATTCAGACAAAAATTTTATGCTATGTTTACCAAGTCATTTCTTTTAAATAATGGGAAATCAATTTGGCGGACCTTTCGATCATTCGCCCCCATCCCCCTAAAAAGTGTTTTTTAAATTTAAATGTAACAGGTTTCAGATAATTGATAAAATAGATCTGTAACCTAAAAATGGGTTATGATGCCGGGGATGCCCATAGTTTGGAAGAAAAACTATCTAATAGAAATTTGTCTAATGGATGACGATTTGGATTTTGGTGGAGGCGAACCGGTTTCAAATGGTCTTTTTTTTTTTTTTTAATTTTTTATCAGGTTGTAACAATTTAACCGTTTCGGTGAAATTTGTTGAGTGGAATGCCAGATTATTATTAAAAGAAATTGAAAGCAGTTGAATTTTTAACTAAAAATTTCACATTGTAATATTTTTCGATTAAAAAATAAAACACACGTGTCCCCTCAAAACGGTGAAACTTGATAAAAAAATTTACATTTACAGATTAATATTTTAATAATAATAATAAAAATAATCACCACCATTTGAAATGGGATCGCCTTCGCCAAAAATCGAATCGTTATGCGTTAGACCAAAAACAAGTAAAATAAATTCATACAAAAAAAAAACATTTGAATAGAATGGAACTTAAAAATGTTTTTAGTCATGCAAGAATTAAAGGCTATTTGCCTTGAAATTCACTTTTCTTTTAAAATTACGATAAATCTTAATTTCTTTTTCTAGAAAAGACTCAGACAGCCAAGGGTTTTTCTATCACAAACAAATCAGAAAATAGCGAATAAAAAAAAAACTTTCTTCATCGTCTTTATTTGAAAAAGAAAATCTAATCAAACTAAATATATCGATTTTCAGAATTTATTCAGTCTTTTTAAAATTCAAACAATTCGAAATACAATTTAATAAAATTGCCATTATTTTTTTTTCCAAACCATACAAGACATTTACTTTAAAATATCCACTATAAATACATTAAAATATTCTATACTTCAGAGCTTTTTAAAAATTGTTTTAAAACACATGAGACAATATAAAATTTAACTATAAACAGAAAATAATCGAAATAGGAAAAAACTATATTTTTTTTTTTATTAAAAGTAAAAAAAATCTTCAAAATCGATGTTTCTTTTTATTTTATTTTTTTTGCTTAAATCCTCGCCTTTTTGTAAAAAATGGTTAAACACGTGTCGATATTGAAAAACGAGAAATAAAGATAAATATTTACCTTTCTATTGTTGAAATAAAAAAATTTATATAGATTTCAATTATCAGTAAATTTAAGTGAATAACTTATATTAAATATTTTTTTCTTAAAAGCAAATTGTTTTTAAACGAGAATTTGTTGGATATTTAGTTAACATGATAACCACCAAGTAAAATAAATTATCAATAACGAATTTTTAAATACAAAGCTAAAAAGACTCCATTGAATGTTTAACGAAAGTCAAGAGTAAGTTAAGAACATGAAAAAGAAGATATTTTACAATGGATGACAAGCGATTTAAAAGGATTTTTAAGAATCAAAAAAACATTCAACTCACCATGATGAAGTTCACTGCTAAAAAGACCGAAGCTGTGCGATTGCGCAGTAAATAACTTCCGGGTTACATTTCTGTGAAGCAACCGCAGTTTCGCTTTTTTTATTTCCACTTTTAAAAGTTGTTTTCATTTTAAAAACAAAAAATATTCTTTTAGTTTAGTTTTGAAAAATTCATTAAATAATATTTAAAAAATAATAGTTACATTATAAATAATAAATTTAAAACTAATTAAAAATCAAATAACGTTTTTATGAGATTTTAACTTAATCAATTCATATTGTTGAATTAAAATGAAAAAATTTACTTTGGATGCTTATTTAATTTTGAAAATTCATTAAAAAAAATTAAATTAATAAAATTATTTTTAACCTGTGACAATAAAATAAATTTGAAAGTTAAATAAATTCGAATTGAACTTCCGTCGATCAAAATAAAAAATGCCATATATTTTTGGAAATGTCATTTTTTTTCAAAATTTGTTGAAGATTTCGAAAAAATTTTGTCCCATAAGAAATTTATGTAAGTTGGATTGGATAAAAAAATATCAAGCTGTTTATTTTTGAAAATATATTGATATTTTATAGGTATTTTAATCATTTATAATTAATTCTAGAAGTAAGAAAAACCTTCAGAAAAATGTCAAATTCTTTTGTTTTTCCAGATTTATTTTTCAGGCGATGAATATATTTGTTTTAATTTTTGTAAACAAAAAATTATAATTTTTTAATGAAGAAATAATGAATTGCTTTAAACTGTTTCGTTTATTTATTTATTTATTTTTTAATATTTTGGATTGAATTCTCAAAGAAAAAAAGATGAAAAATAAATTTTGAAAATTCATATAAAATCAATGTAACAATTAAAATATTTATCGTATTTTAAAAAAAGGTTCAGAGAAGTTTAAAAAAAACCCTAAGTGAATGAAATTATATTTCAGTCGACAAAGCCTGAAAAAAATATATAAATAAAAAAACTGTTTTATAATTTAATGCCATAAAAACTTGTAAAAATTATTTTTGTGAAGTCTAGTTTTAAAACTATTGCAAACACTAAAAAATAATAGAGAAATAGAGTTTCTTGCACAAACATTGTTCTGTTATTTTTAAATCAAAATCTATACCAATTTAATGTTAACTCAATAAATGCTCGAAGAAATTAAATTAATCCCTTTTTTATCCCTAAAAAACCTTTTGTCAATCATTAAAAGAATTGGATGATTGAAGAAATAAGAGAGAGTGGGTTTTTTTTGGGTTTTTTTATCTGCTTTTTTGTGGACATTTTTTTATTCGGGTATTATCTGATTCCTTCAACAAATCCGAAGAAGAAGAAAATGTTTTGTTAGTAATTTTTAGAATTAGGTTTTAAGAGTCTGTAATTTGCTTGTTACTTTGTGTAGAAAATAAAAGGATTGTTACAATGCAATAAATAAGTTAACAACCAAAAGCTGTTATAGGAAATAACAATAAATAAAATTTATTTACAAAGAAAAGAAAGAAATCTGTTTATTATTACAAGGGGATTTGAATGCCTCATAACAAATTTAGAGGCGAAAATCTGGATGGAAAAGAATGTAAAAATATGGAGGGAGAAATGGTAAAGGTTGTATATTGTTAAGTTTAACCAGTGGTCACTGGTATGTAGTCATTTTTAATGTTTACGTATCACTAAACCTTAGTGCTGATTTAGCATTTAGAATCAGCTGATTTACCCTTTGGCACGTAAAGTGGCATAGGCTCATAAAAAAACAAGACTATAACAACAAAAGATTTTGTCAGTTGAGAAAGAATAACCAGAAAGAGTCGCTGATCTCTCCTGTCATAACATGACATACTGGACACATCAGACTTCCACAATGGCAAAAAGAGTGAACACCTATGAAATATTCTTTCTCTCTCTCTCTCTCTCTCTACAAGAGGAACTGCTACTGTGTGTTAAAGATCCTTATTTTTTTCTAAAATTCTTGTGGTTGGTTTTTAATTTGATGTTTGCCTGTGGATGATAGATGAGATATTAAGGGTCCCCCACTACATTGCAAGAATTTGTTAATTTTATATGCCACTTTTGCTTGTTAATATAATCATAAACCATTGTCTAAGTTTTCTTTTATTGATCTTTTCACAACATTAACATATTTTAATTCAACTTTTACTAAATACATTTCTTTCTTTTTTTTGGTTCTCTTTTCAGATTTTCTTCCCATTTCCATAAATCCTAATCCTAATGTCTCATCCTGTGAGGACATTGCCGCAGAGCAAAGAGGCACTTCTCAGATCTTACAACAAAAGACTCAAAGATGATATCAAATCAATGGTTGAGAATTTCAAAGAAATTATCAAATTAGCACGGGTTTGTAGAATTGTTCGTGCCAGATTTTCTTTTTTCCTTTTTTATTGTTTGTTTTTTTTTTTGTAACAAAGCAATTCTTCACATTTCTAGAAGTTCATTCGAAAATACTATTTCTTCTTAGAAATAAAACTGGAATTCTACCATTTTAGCAAAAAGTCAAAATAAGAATTCCAGTCCTTTACTTAATCCTTTGAATCCTAAAGGGCCGATATATCGGCCCTGTTGACTTAAAGCAAAAGAACATACACCAATATTTTGACCCAAATATGTTCCTCTAATATAATAATTCTGAGCTACTACTTAATAATTTTGATAAGTCAGTGTTCAAAGGGTGAAAATGACTTTGTTTGCAATTTGGAAACTTTTCTTTATTTTTATATTACTTTAATTTATTTTTTTTACTCTTTGAACATTATGAATCTTTTTGACGTGTCTCTGTTGTCAACATTTAACCTCTTATTGAGGTCAACCTGTTAGTCACACTTTTGACGGCTTCAGATGTGTTTTGTTGGAGTTGGTCACAATATTGCTTGACCGCTATAATATTCAAGATATTGGTAGCAATCAATGATGGTCTAATTGTTAGATCTTAAACTATGGAATAATGATCATAGAACAAAAAAAAAAAATGTTCAAATCCCAGTTAATCCATGCATTAATTTTTAGACTATAAACCTTTGTTCTTATCCAAAAAATGAAGTTTTAAATCTTTCATCACAATGTGACATTTGTCCTCAGAAAACTCTTCATGAAAATGTTTTTATTTTTTTCATCTTGAAGTGATCCAATCCACCCTGATTATCACAACTTCAAGATTGAAAAAAAAATATTTAAAATCAGGGTTTTTTTTATGGAGGATTTGTTTATTTGAAAGAGAAACACTTTATATATTCTGTAATTTTAACAACTGTTTTGCCAAACTCATAATATTTTAATCACCGATTCACATCAACCGGTGCTAACCGGCTGAATCCCATCATTGACTTTAATCTTTTCTTCTCCCAACTGAAATACAAAGTGAATGATTTGCTTTGGAACAAGATCAACAATAAATAACTTTGAGAGATAATAGACTTGCAGCCCAGCATTGCCTGTGCAAGTGCAGCTTAGAATATTTTAGTTGTAAATGACACTAATAAGAAGAGTGAGAGTCTGAAATTACTAAGTTGAAAAATGTGTATTTAGTTCTAAATATCTACTCATGTTTTGGAATCATTTCTACATATTTGTTTGTTTTATAAGTCAATGAATATTTTAAATGTAAAAACATAAAAATTGCCAATACCTTGTAATTTAATATGGGTATCTAATCTATCTATTTATTTATTAATACCCTAAAATATAGAATTATCTCTTGTAGTTTGGATAAAAGTTAGTTTCTTCAATAAACACAAAGTTGCAATAAAAACTATTCAATTTAAATAAAAAGTTCAGTCTCAAGAAGTATAATAAAATAGGTAAAATAGCAGGTAGAAAGTCAAAAGAAATATTTTTTGGGGGGAAGGGGGGTTCAAGTTGCAACTCTTGGAGTTAAGTCAAAGAAATATCATTCAAATTTGGTGGAGATTTGGTCTAAGGCAACAGATTATGAAAGTATCTTTTTAATTTTAGAAATAAATTCAATAGAAATTTTGGTTTTGAACGCAGATTATTATTGGTACCCCTATTTTTAATGAGGGGAACCTATGTTTTGAGGCCTGTTCGTTCGTTCGTGTTTTTCTCTGCAACCATCCGTTCAATTTTTC
>JAUZSX010111746.1:0-18020 GCA_034780655.1 Idiosepius hallami
TGTGTGTGTGTGTGTGTGTGTGTGTGTGTGTGTGTGTGTGTGTGTGTGTGTGTGTGTGTGTGTGTGTGTGTACAGTGGGTAGCTGAAGTATTTGGTAAATTGTTTTTTTGTATTTCTCAAAATATAAAAAATAATTTCAATTAAATTTACTCTTAGTCTTTTAACAGATGTTCCCAGAGAAAGGGGCAACTATATATATAAAAAGATGACCCCAGTGTTGTTCAGCAGTAACTACCAGGGTTGCCATAAAAACAATGATTAGTGGTCAAGTCAGAGACATATGTGGTGTTACTATTCCAGACAATAGCAGGGTTTGGTTTTCCAGTCTTTGGCAGCGTTCCACATGAAGGTGCTCATCCTACAATGGCTGCATTTTTTTTCTTATTTGTTGAACTAATATACAAAATTGAGTTTCCATTGAGGAGTTTGAATATTCACAAGGAAACTATTTCCTTTATTTTATATTGAATAAAAAAATTAAATTTGAGTTTATGGATTTAAATATTAAAGCATGTCAAAAAAGAAAAATTTAGATTTTGCATAATTTCTTTCATTTAGAAAAAAAAAAAAGAACAGTGATTCATTTTTATAAATGTAGGATCTGAATGAAAAAAAATGAAGAAAAAAAAATGAATGAAAGAAAGGTCAAAGGGTAAGAAGAAAAAATTGGATTGGTTTCAAAGACATACTCCCTAATAATGCCTATTTTTTGTATTCTAAGAAACTAGCATGCTTATGGCATCAAAAGTGACAGCATAAAATGTCCGTAAAATAATAAATAAATTTATATTCAATAATGAAATAAGGATAACTACATCTAATAACGTTTCAACAGCCTAAGAATAATTTTTTTTTAAATAAATAAATCCAATATCTTTAGAACATGACATGATACATACAAATGAAAACCAAATACACATATGACATTATTATGAGAGATAGAATATGAAAAATTTAACAGCTAGTCAATTCTTGAATTTCATAATCAATAATTTTAAATAGATTATATTTCTTAGATAATGATAAAAATTTCTCTTGTATAAGTATAGCGCACATAACTCAGTCATAGCATTAGACTTTTAAGATAAAAATAATGAAGACAATTTGAGAGGCAAGGGTAAAATTCCTCATGCAGGCTAGAGATTGTTTTCTTTTAATCTTTAGAGCATGACATGATTGATAAAAATAACTAAGTATAAATTGGTCATTATTATAAAGGGAATAAAGAATGAATGAAAGAAAGAAAAATTAAGGGGAAGGATGAAAATTGGATTCATTTCTAAGACATACAAATAAAAAAGGATAGAATTAATGAAGGTTGAAAAGTGAAAACAATTGTTACACACCATAAGTCAAGTCTCTGCTTAAAGTCCTGGCTGTTTAAAAAATAAAAGAAATAAGAAAAAAAAAGAGTTTCAATTATTTTCTAAAAATCTTCTTCAAATATTTATCTTGTTAAAGGTGTCTTTGGCAGCCAACACACGGATTCCTTTAAATCACAAAAGCCTATAATTTTTATCCATTAAACGAAAAAAAAATTTTTTTTTTACAAATGACAGAACTAGGTTTTCAATTAGGGCTGGGAAGTTCGAGTTGGATACATCTACTTGGTCGATCCAAGTTAGGCACCAAGCCATTTTACATGCTCATTACATCCTGTAGCTTTTTGGCTATCTTTGAGTTACCTTTCACCTGGATAAGTTACTCTACCTGAGTAGACGGCTCCTATTAACCCAGGTTTTTGGAATCAGTGTTATCCTTACACCTGTCGTATTTGACCAGTGCAGTGAGTGACCAGACCAACCCGAGAGCCATCAAAAACTTGTCACTTACAGCAGGTAGTCGCATAAGAAATCCTCCATGTATATGTTAACAATTGTTAGTGAGAAATCCTCAGTCAGTGATAAAGGTTGCATAGAGAATATTGAACCACTGTAATCATAAGAGTTAAATTCCCAGCTAGTCTGTTAGGTCTATTTTTCTACTAAGATATTTTACAAAAGTAAATATCTTCATATCTCCCTCCCGCCACCCAGAACAATGATTTATGGTATTATTACTGTTACCCTAATAATTGGTAAACAAGCATTCATAACTGGATTTTGTTAATTCTAACCCGGCTTTTTAGCCAATGAAAAATCAAGAATTTGTCAAGAATTAGTATCTTAAAACTTATAGATTTTTATTATTACCAAAGTGATTGTTTGATTAGGTTTGAGAAATGCAAAAAGGGCAAACAAGAAATTCTATCAAAAAAGAAATATTTAAAAAAAAAGAAAAAAGAAAAAGACCTTTACATAAAATCACCTTGAAGTTATTGGAAACAAATCAAAAAAATATATGATCTTATTCAAGTCAGGTCAAGTTGACTGGATTATTATTCCAGTCGGTTGGGTCGATGGTAGTCGTGAAACGACTGATTTTCGCTGAAATTCTAATAACTTTATCAAAAGTTGACTCTTAAAACAATTTTAATGGTTTAAATTTTCAATTTGCACCTGCACTTAATCTAAGGAGTGAAAAAGAAAACATTTGAGGGAGGAAGATAATTGTGACCATGTCATGTCATCCCAGAGAAAAAAAACAGAGTTTACAAAATTTTTTTAACTTCGAACACTTCAGTTAATAAATGTAACAAAAAAAAGACTAATTTCAAAATGTAACAAAACATTTTTGTATTGGAGGAAGGAGAGTCATGAGTTTCTCAAGTCATTTTTAAGAAAAATAATTGGTTAAAAAGTCATGTTTTTTGCAAATCCTATTGGCTTTTTTTCATTTTATGCCTATATCCACCTCCTTACTGACACCATTTATGGTCTGGAACAAACAAGCAACAACCCTCCACCTTTTTTTTCTAAAATACTTATGTGAGTTTTCTTCTTTTTTTCAAATGTTTTTAAAAATACACTCTCTTCAATGGTATATATGGCATTTTATTTCCTTAATTTAATTTTAAAATCTTGCATAAAATCTAAACTTAATAAAGTTAAGATTTCTATCTTTTAAAATAGCAAAACTTTTCTATGATAATCTTAAAGATAATAATTGATAATATACATACGTAAATTTCTGAGTTGTTTTAAACTCAAAAAATTTGTGTATATATATATTATCAAAAATATAAAATTTCGGATTTCCATTCTCATATATCTAAAAAACAATTGTTAGTTTCAACTTATTTTTTATTCCCCTACATTTTTCATGTTCTCTTCTGTTCAAAAATGTAAGTCACTACTTATTTCCGGGTGGGTAAGGCTGTAAAAAAAATCTGAATACAGATTTGTTTTCTAACCCACTGTTAGAAAACAAATGGATTTCAAAGAAAAAAAATTAAATTAAACAATTAAATCATTTTTAAGTTTATTCTTTGATGAAAAATTGTTAAAAATGCCTTATTAATTGACTTATTCTATGATTTTTGATAGATTTTAAAACATAGATTATCTACAAATTGGTTTTGTCGGTCATTGATTTGGTGAATAATGGTGAATGTTCATTTTTCAGTCTGTTCTGTTTTGAACGAATATCACAATTGTCGCTGACAAATACTTTTCATAGAATTAAAACTTTTCATATACACTTTTACTTTGATTTTCAATGATGGCCGCCAGTTTTATTGTTAGTTTAACCCTAATCTCAACCCTGATCCAAACTCAAAGCTGACTTTAGAGTATTCTTAAAATTTGAAAACATTTGAAAGGTGAATGTTGTTATAAAAGTTTACTATGACGACTACTGACTTCTATCTTCACCTAAAAAAGTTCTAACCTCCGAATTAATTATTTTTTAAACTATTTTAAGAATGAGGTGTGAAGTAGGGAAGGGGAGGTAGAGGTGGTGGCACTGGTGGGTGCTTGCTTTCTTTTCATCATTCGTATTTACTTGTTGTTTGTTCAACCAGTAAAAAAAAATGGACCGACACAACCAAGAAGCAGTGGGTTTGCTTTGTGGCTGTGCGGCGCTCTGTGGCTGTGTGTGCGGTGTCAGTGTATGCACTGTGTGTGGTGGTGCTGGTGCAGTGCAGCAGTTGGTGTGGTGCACTCACTGGTGGTGCACTGGTGCAGGTGCACTGACTGACTAGACTGACTGCCTGCCTTGACTAGTATGTGTTGTAACTGTTTGTTGTCGTGTGTGTAGTGTAGTGTGTACTGACTGTGTGTACACAGTAGTCACTACACTTTACTAAGCTCTTCTGCAAGTAAATACCAACCGTTTAATCAACCAATCAAGACAACACAAACGTCAATGTTGTTAGAGTTACCTTTATTCATTAATTAATTGTCGGCCACGATGATATGTAAGTAGTAGAAGTTGTTGGTGTTTACAACCAAACGACTTAATTGTCAATTAATTCGGAAGAAAGATTAGTAAAGTCGAACGAAAAATAACTTAAAGTTGCAATGACACTCTAGACTTAATTTCAGTTTAACACAGTAACTGCATTTATTGAGCGAGTGAGCGTACAGACAGCGCACTCACTACTGGGAGCAATAAAAATGAATGCATTTGCATTCTGTGTATGTGTGTATGTGTGTGTGTGTGTGTTAGTGGCAATGAAGAAAATACATCAATACCACGTGGTTTGGGTCAAACGCAAGGCAGCAGAGGTCTAATCAGATCTCGGGCGGGTGGATACATTATCAGTGCCAGTGAGTGCACTGCACTGACTGCAGTGCAGTCATTGGCAAGTGCAGTGCAGTAGTAGTGAGTGTAGTGAACAACAACACACAAACCAATTTTTTTTCCAACTAAAAGAAGAATAAAAATTGTTAATGTTTTAATTCCTTTCTAACTAATTTCTGTGTTTTGTTTTAAAGTTCATTTTTAGATAACATAACATCTGCTCCTGTAACTGCAAAACTGCATTTCTTGGCCATTTTCTTTTTAATTTAACAGACAATAATGGGAAAGAGGTAAAGTCCATTGAGACAATCATGTTATGGAATAAAAATCACTAAAACTTAACAGGATATGTAAAGAAAGCGATTGAATTAAAATTCATTAATTAAAAAGAAAATTAGATAGAATCGTTGATTTCAGAAAATATCGCAATCCAACAAAATAAAACATTTAACCAATTTTCAAAGATTGAAATAAAAACAAAAATATTTCACTTCGTTTCATTTGCAAACTTATTGGGTCCCCAAACAAAAAAACCTTGTGCAGAAACAAGAAAAATAAAACAGAAGATTCTGAAAAGGATTATTAAAGTATCTGGGGGAAAAAAACTGTCCAATTGAAACAAAATTAGTTAAGTTTTTCTTTTAAAATTAACTTTAAAAGCTTCAAACAAGTCAGCAGCAGCAGCAGTCAGTCAACACAAACACAAGGAAGCACCAAATAGAATTCCATTTTTTTACATGATGGATTTTTTTAAATATTTATTTATTTTCATTAATTTCAAGAAAACAAATTAACTTCGTGATAAATGATTTTGTCCGGGATCCCATAAAGTTCTTCGGGGATCGATGAATTTAATTAATTCCAGTAGAGCCACTACTCACTCTACCCCCCAACCAACCAAACCGGCATCACATCCGCCCCACCTACCCAGCAGTTAGCAGATCTGTGGCGAAAGTTAGCAGAAGAAAAATAATGTTGTTGGTGTTGTTGCCAATAGCAACGAGAGCATCCACAAGCTCTTCGACTTTATTCTTTCACTAACAGTAAGTGCGAGCCAAGGCAAGCAAAGAAGAAGAGCACTGAAAGCAGCCGGTAACGGATGGAAATTGAAAGATAAAGAAGGTGCTCTCTCTGTGTCTCTCTCTTCTCGAAAAAATTAATTAGGACCAATAATTGTGAAAAAAAATAAGATTTAGGTGATAGGAAGAGAGCAGCCAGCCCGACTGACAGCGGAGACAGACCAAAACCACAATTTCGATTACTTAAAAAACATAAATAAATAATAATAATGTTGTTGTTCTCTGTTGTTGTAAAGTTTACGCCCCCTTATAGATTTTGTTTTACTTTTAACTTCAAAGAGGAAAAATACTGTCGTGTTTTTTTAATTTTATTAAACAGTAAATGAATGCATTTAAAGAAAAGTGGATGCTTCTTTGCTTAGATCCTTCTAAACAAAATAAGCTCTAAAAAGAACTAGAGGTGAAAGTAGTAATATATTTAACAGCGTGGAAAAATAGAAAGAAAAAGATACCCTGCGTGGGTTTGTCTATCGTAATAAAAAAAAATGTTTTGTTTTTGTTTGTTTTTTCGATTTATGTATATTTTTTATTCTCAGACACTAAAGCAAAAACACGTCGTTCATTTCGTTTTAGATAATTTCTTTAGAAAAATAAAATACAATTAGAAAAGCTAAATAAAAAAAAAGAAATAATTGTATCTAAAAACTTAAAAGTTACAACCAACACAAGTGCAACCTCAACCATTACAACATAACACTAGCTAGCAACATTTAAGTCTAAACAAAACTTATCCCCTAAGAACATATATATGTGTATGTCTGACAAAGTTCTACATACGTAAAGTCGGAGACGATGTTTCAACTTTGGTTCTTTCAAAATTTCCAGGGTTTGAGAAATAATCTCGGAGTCTCGGCAACTCACGACCGGACTCCACGAGTTCGGTGTGTAGTTCCAGGGCTGTCAATACAAAATTGTCACGCAAAAGCTTCACGGCAATATTATCCCATGAAATATCTGCATGTTCCGAACCGGGTGACTTCTCTAATGAATTCTCTTCCATTTCATTTTCGACCAATTCGCCACTCTCTTCCTCCTCAAATGGATTCGAGTTAGACGCATCCGCCATTTTTAGCAGATATCATATGGGCGATTAGGAGAATATATGCACGCACATAAACATGAGTTTTCGTACTTTTTTGACGTTTATCAAAATAGAAACAATTTTATCCAAAAACCTCTTTTTTGTAAATTTAAATCAATCTAATTTCCTAATTAGTCTTGTTTATATTAGTTTATTATTTGTTTGGTCATACAGAATACGGAGCTAAAGCACGTTCATCCCATTATTTGTATCACGTGACTTTTGGCGGGATAATTAGTCTATTATTTCTTGTTGGCAAACTTTTTACTTCCATGCGCGATTATCGTGTTTTTTTTTAGATTTAGAATTTAATTTTTTATCTTACGAAAGCGTCAACTTTATACATTTTTTAAAATCGGTCTTTTTGTTTTTTTACAATTCATACTCGTCAGATAAGTAGATTAAACATGGATAAGACAAAAATCACGAAGTTTTATGCCTCCCAAAAAAAATCTACTTTAAGTCGAAACAACAACAAAACAAGTAGTTTGAAGAAAGCCGAAAACGTAATCTGCGAATTAGAAAAGGATGTCAGTTGTGTGATATCTCCTCCTTCAGTTGCAAGAAATACACGTTCATCCACCAAAACAAGATTGTTAAGAACAAATTCATTAAGAACCAGAAGTCTCTCCTCATCTTCATCAAAAAAGATTAACGATTTCTTCAAATGTCGAGAACAAAAACAACAAAATGTTGATTGTAAGAAAGAAACTAATTTTACACTTTTGAAACCGACGACTACAAAAAAACAAGGAAAAAAAGAAGATAATAATGATGATGATAATAATTGTTTGGTTTCGTTGTTAGAGAAAAAATCTTCTGTTAAAGTTGGTGAGAAAGAACAGATAAAAGACGAAGAACAACATGAACGGATCCCCGGATTTGTTACCCCCACAAAATCCGAAACCAAACTTACTTCTTCCCCTCATAAAAGGCGATATGTCGAAACAGATTTTCCCTCATTGTCGTCAACAGATACAAGTAAAAACGGCACCCCGTCATCAACAACAAAAGTTGAAGAAAAAATTAATTATGCCGTTGAGAAAAACAAATCTACCCTAGAAAAAAGTCGGTCTGTGAGGAAAAAACTTTCTTTGGGTGATGATGATGATGATGAAAATAAAAGTAATGATACGACTCTTAGTGCCGTAGATGCAATTAAAAAACAGAAAAATGTAAGTATACTCGACTTTTCTTTTCAATTAAATATTTGTTGTCTTTTTTAGTCAAGTTTAAGCATTATTTAACGAGAAACTTTTATAAAGTTTTAAGGTTATTTTACGGCGACAGAATCTGTTTTTTTTTTTTAATCCTTTAGACCCTAAAGGGCTGATATCGGTCCTCTGAGAACATTAGGCAAAAAAGATACACCTGTTCCTCTAATCTAATAAGTCTTAGTGACTACTTGGTAATTTTGGTAAGTTAGAGTCGAAAGGGTTAATGATTAATATTACATTGTCATTAACATTATTTTGTTTTTTTTTTAAAGTGGCTATAGACACGGTATTGTTGTCCTTTTTTTTGAAAAAATAACATGCAACGGTGCAACATTACAAAAACATTAACAACAACACTAAAATGTTTTTTATTTGGAAGTTGCTATCTGCACGCGGCTGTCCCATTTAGAAAAATCAATCCGCAGCCGTTCAGAGTGTTGTTTTTTTCCTTAACAATTTTTCATAACTTTTTCAACGTTATTTCTGTAAAAGTGAAACCAGGGTAGAATAGTAAATAGTCGTCGTAGTCAAATTTCATCTGATTTTGTTGAGATGATCTGACTTCGAACTTTATTATTTTTTTAATAACATTTTTTTTTATCGATAAACATTGAAATCTAACAATGTGAATTTTATTTTAATAATTAATTTTCTTTTTATCGAAAAAATATTGAAATGCGACATTTTTATTTATCATTTCAATTAGTTTAATTAATTTTCTATTAGTAAATCTGGCATTCCCCATTCATTCCACTCAAAAAACTTCAGCTTTTGGTTTATCAAAAATAAAGTAGGACTGTTTTCGTTGATGACTGAATAAAATGTACGTTTCAAAATGTTAATTGTTGATGTTGCCTCTCCCTAAAGTGAACAAGAAAGTTTATCGAAAAATACAGAAAAAAAATTGGACTTTCCTATTACTTTTATGATTAAAATGATAATAATAATAATGAAAAAAAATTAAGTTTATTTGAAACTAAAATGTCCCCAAGATGAAAATGGCATTTTTTCCTATTTAATTTCTAAATATGTTTGAGAATCTATTAAAAATATCTTGACTGAATGCACTAAAACCAGCTTCATGCATTAAATATTCATTCATAATTGAAAAGCAATTGTGATATTCCAGAAACATAATGAAAGATAAGCACATTTGTTGTAACATGATTCAAACAATGCGTTTTTTTGCTTAATTATAATTCTGAAAATCATGCTGATTATTAACAAAACAAAACAAAAAATTATATTATGATATTTTCCCACAAGTTGTCAAATCTAGGTTGATCTATGTCAAAATTGACATGGTTAAAGTATAAATAATATTTCATTTTTTTTTTTTTTTTTTTTTTTTACTATGTTGCCATTACATTATGCAGTTGCCATTATACAGGATGTCCAAAAAATTACTGTGCTCTATGGGTATATATAGAAATTTAAACTAAAAAACAGTAAATTTTATTGAAAAACATTAAGATATACCCTTATAAATTGCATAGATCGCCAATAAATACGAATGAAATGCCGGGAAATGCTCTTATGAAAACAATGAAAAAGATATTTTTCACAAAGTAGACTTTAACAACCTTTTAGTTAGACAATACAGACAGCAATATATTTTTTTTAAATCCTTCATAGCATGCATCATAACTCAGACCAATCAAACTGGAATATTCAAATTAAAATTTCAAAAAAAAACCCCTAATAAACAATAAACAAACATAACTAAATAATCTCTTCTGCATTTAATAACTCATAAGGGTTGATATGCTTGTAAAATAAACCATCGAATCAATCACTTGAAATTTTGTTTTCATTAAGTTCTTTTTAACCAGATGAACATTTCACTCCTCTTTACACAGTTTGTGCAGTGAGATTGGTCGGACTATGGAACCATCTTACAGTTGGAGTTCAAATTCTAGTCTAAACTATTATTTTCACTTTTGGCTTGCAGATGAGGCTCATTAACTTGGGAGAGTAACTCATCTAGAAGTAAGATAACACTGATAAGGCCTGTCATCTTAATGAGAGTAATTCATCTAGGTGAAACGCATCACTGATTATAAAAGCCTGGTAAAACTGACCTTGTGCCTAACTTGGATTGGTGCTTGACCTAGTAGTTATATCCTTTACCCATTTATCTCTTCAAAAATAAAGTTTTTAAATATATGTATATAAATTATTGTTGATAATCAAAGGGAAATAATGTAATTCAGGTGAGGTGAACCTCAATTTATCAAGCATAAATGGTATTACATCCAATAGTTTTCTTTTATTTTAAATATTTTGGTGTTTCAATGAAGTTTAAGCATTTAAGGTTAAAGGTTTAAGCCAGAAATGGAACTAAAAAATATGTCATTGTTTGATTCAATGAGTTTAGTTTAGGGAAAATTTCAACATTTCCATTTCATTGGCTGTTCAGATAGAACCTGTCTGATAATTTGTTTTTTCCCAAAAAACCTATACTTGTTTAGTTTACTAAAATTATTTTAGAAACATTTGTTTACAGGTGATTCCAAGAATTCCAATAATTAAGCTTAAAGAAGAAATTTTGAAATATGTGGAATTTTGTGTTTTTCCATTTACAATTGACTACACAAAATATTATTATTATATTATACACACACACACACCAATACTAACAACCTCTCCACACTGTGTAGGTTAATATATAAACACAATACACTCTTGCATTATTCCCATATAATATTTGTATACTAGATCCCATGTCTCACCATTAACTCTAATTTATTGATTCAGTATACAGACATTATGGATTTCCCTGCAAATAACCCAAACACTTAAATCCATCCCCAAAATTATGATTCCTATTTATTATAATCTGAGTATTTCCTCAAAACCGGCACTTAAATATTAGTTTAAAAGCTGCAGAATAAGATATTCTTTTTATTTTTTTTACATCAGTTTTTTTTTATTCTTAACTTGGCTTGAGTTTTAACCACCACTTAGGATTAATCCAGCTTACACCACCTTCATATAATATAGACATCACCAGTGCAATACTCGCAAAAAAAGTTTGTTTTTTTTAAAGAATTTATATAACTCTGTGATAGAACTTGTGTCTTTGATACTCTTGTTGCATACTTAGATTTAACCGTTTCTTTAGAGAGCCACCCGAACGAACATAAACACCATTTTTGGGTTACCATATTTCTTCACCTATAAGCCAAAATCCTGCCCCAAACTTATGATTCCCAGATCCTGCAATCTGACTATTTCATCAAAGCTGACCCTAGTCTAAAAGCTGCAGGATAAGACATTCTTTTCAGACATGTTTAATTTTTGATTCTTATATAGGAAAACCAGTACTTCATTTTGACGCCAGGTATCGGTATTTACAATTATTAAGACTAATATCAAAAGAACAATATTTTTCTGATGAAAGGTAAGTTTGTTGGGGTTTTTTTTAAACCACTGGTAACTGGTGAAAATGCCTGATATATTGACAAAAAGGATGTTTTGATCCTCGATTTAATTCAATATAAAATCCGATGATTGTTTGATTCAAGTTTTTAATATTTGGTAATTCATTTGTGAATAATCTCTTTACCTTATCAGGAAGAGGATTTGGATATTGAAAACGCCTCTTCAGCTGGATTTTGGGATCCAAGTTTCTCTCCTCTGAGTAAAATAGCAAGACCCATCTCTCCACTGCCCGAAACGCCACAAAAACTTCGAGAGATGAGACAGAAAGCATCCGTAAAGCCTGGAGATGATTCTGATAAATGCAAATTGGACCTGAACAAAATTCTAGAATGTTCAAACAGTCCAGGAACGTCTCAAGTAAGTTGGTGATCCGGAAGAAACCCAAACTGTTTGAACTGGTATTTGCTGACCACCAATCTTGCTTGCTTGCTCAATCCACCCTGTAGTTCTGCCTTTTGTTAACTGACAACATTTCCATGTATTCCATAACAGTGCACACCAAATAACCATTCAATGCACGTTTTCTTTTTTTTTTTTTTATGGCGATTTGAATTATTTGCTTTGTGCACTTTTTTGTTTTGCAATTGATTTTGACTTTAATCATTTATCTATCCTATTTGATTTTGTACAAGATGCATAATGAACAAACATAGGCTCCAAAGATTCTTCAAAATTAGAGATTACAGATGGTCCTATTTATCAGTGACTGTTCAACATTTAGCTAGGTTTCGGTCTAACAATACTAAGCCAATATTGATCTAAACTTATAGATAAATAGAACTTAGTCTATGTGCATGAGTTCATTCCATACGGACCCCAAAGCAGCTGGGCCAATTTTCTTGAAAGTTTACACAGCTTGTGTCTGGGAGTTTTCTTAGATTGGTATTGTTTTGGAATATTCACAAGAAGTATCGAAAATTGAAAAAATCATCTTCTAGAAGGAATGGTCCAATTTAAACAAAATTTGACCTAATCTTATAGTCTACCATGGAAAGAATTGTTCAAAAGTTTAGATCCCCAAACTACTTTGCCAATTTTGAGTCTAGAAATTTCAAATTTGATGTATAGGATTTTTGGACCTGTTCAACTAATTCAATTTCATTTTCAATAGGAAAACTAGCTACCGAGGGGCCTACCAATGCTGGGTAATATTGCTAGTATTATCTAAAACCATTAGTAAAATTTTGTTTCTTTTCTTACCAGTACATTAGATCTTTTATAGAATATTTTTTGAAGAGCCTTTTTGTCGTTAAGATTATTATTTGATAATTTTTTTTTTTTAATAAATATTTTTTCCAAAACTTATAAAGCATAGCATATACAAGTTAAATCGATTATTGCTATCAGCTTAAGTATTATTATTCTGTGTTTAAAACCATCATTTTTTTTTATGAATGAATTAAAGGTATTTTTTTATTATTAAAATGTGCATCTTATACATTGGCAAATGCTGCATTTGTTTATGCCTTGCTTTTTTGCTTTTTCTTTACTTTTTAATTCCTGCTCTGCCAATAGTAAGAATTTTACAACTAGTAATTTAATAATTAATCTTTAAAAAGTGATAATCCTGCTTATGAATGAACTTTTATTTTGTTTATCAGTAAAATCAAAGCTTGCCATTGAAATATTGAGTGGGAAAGAGTACTATCTTTCAAGGAAGTTCAAATGTTTGAAAATGTTAAAAAACTCAATTACTATCTTGAGTTTATCAGATTATTTAGGTTATCATCATTAATCAAGCTATTCAGACTTTTACTCTCATACTCATTGTTAACTTCAGAATGTTTCATCCTATGTTCCCTTCTACAGGTATCACTTGAACTCGTCTTTTTTGTAACTATAAATTTATGGAACGGTTTTTGATTATGATAATTATTCATGCTCTTATGACTTCTACTCTCATCCTACCCAATGTTATATTTAGAATATTTTAGTCAATACATCATTTGGATTTCAGGTTTTCAGTTGATGGTCAGAAGCAAATTTACACTCATTCCAACCATGAACCAAATTCCCTCCAGCTATGGGTAAAATAGTGCATTTTGTGATATTAAAAAAAATATCTTTTGACACAAAAAAAAAACATCTCTTAAACATGATTGTTCTCAGCATGAAATTACCTAAAAAAAGGTTGATGTACCGTAAAACTAATCAAACAAACATGAACAGAAAACCTAAAAAAGACAGATTTTTATTTCCTATGACAGAACATATTTCTAATATATATTTTTTTATTTATTATCCATTGAATTCTGTTTATTCTATTATAAGCTTCCAGGATCTGAATTGAATAGTAAACTTATTTTTATTTTAAAATGTTGGGGTAAATTCATTTTACTACAAATTCTATAGGCTAACACCATTAACTCTTTAAACCCTAAAGAACCGATATATCAGCCCTAGCGACTTATGGCAAAAGAAGATACACACACACACAACGATAGTTCAACCTCCACCTTTGTACCCTGACTTAGTAATATTACCAAGTAGTCACTCCGAGGCGTTCTATTAAAAAATATTGAGGTCGAAATGTCAGTGTGTCTTTTGCCTTTGGTTACTAAGGCCGATATATCAGCCCTTTAGGTTCAAAAGGGTTAAAGGTTATCTGATTCTTGCATTAAACAAAAAAAAACTAAATTCTATCTATCCATCCACTCTCTTTGCCTTTGTGATTGCTATATAAAACTAATTAGCATCTTCTGCCAGGTTTATCATCATCATTGTAAGGAGTTCTGAAAGGGTTGACCTTTTAAATTAAAGGTTAAATCAAAAACAAATTGCATGTAAAGTTGATTCTTCTGTACTTGTTATGACATGTGTTATGTTAAAGACTTCAGTCTTCAATAATGATTATTGTCAACATTAATAACAATTATCTTGGCAAATCAAAATGTTTACACTGATCTTATTTCACATGTGATATATATTTAATTAAACACTGAACCAAGTTAAGCACAAGGCCAGTTTTATACTCCCTTTATTCCCGGGCTTGTTATAATCAATGTTGGCCAGTCTTATCTACCCGGGTCTTTTAATAAATGTTATCCTTATACCTAGATAAGTTACTTTTCCAAGTTAACTAGCTTTATCTGCCTGAGACAGCTGACTAAGATTTTGATCTCGTATAATTCAGTTACAGAGTCCAAGCTTTTACCGCTGCTCTAGGTATGACAGGTTGATTTTTTGATTTTACCCCTTGCGACATTAAAACTAGTTTTTATGTGAAATAACAAATACTAAATGGTTTGGTTTTGTTTTTATAATTAAAACAAAGAAAAACGAATTAAAAACAACAAAAAACTATTTAAATTTTTGAACTGATAGTATCAAATGTCTGCAATTTTCTGTCATACCTACCGCTGCTCCAACTTTACTGCTTATGATACCAAGATGTGATAAAATATTCTATAATATATATGATGGAGATTATATATAATATGATATTTTGGGGGATTTTTTTTTCCCAATCATAGAAATCATTCCATTTATTTTTATTTTCAATGTAGAATTCTGTTTTGCAAAAAGCAAAAAAAAAAAAAGAATGATAAATTTAATGAAGTAAATGAAACAATATGTAAAAGTTGTTAAAATGACACAAGCTCAAAGTTGAAGCTTTGGAATTTTATTAGAGAATTTAAATCCCAAATGCATTCACTTTTTAGTCAACATGCTTGGGAAAGGTATGAATCCTCCGACTCCTTACAGCAATGGGTTAAATTCTAGAATTACTGTTCTTCTCAATACTTGGTTATTGCCCTCTGCTTTAAATGGCTAGAGAAAGGTTGATATGTCATTATAAATGAACTAACCAAATCAATGAAGAATTTTACAAGTCAAAATGTGAACTCACTCCTTTGAATTTAATTTCAAGTGGGCCATTTTCTGCATTTTTACCAAAGTAAACTAGATGATTTTTTTAAATCCTTAGAATGAGTCTTGATGATATGAATATTTATTATACAGACCATATGACTCATCATTATGTTAAGTAAATTCACATTGATTTTATATATTTAAGATGAGAACTATAATCAGCATAATAAATATACATAAATTTAATATTTTCTATTCATTTTTTTAACAAGTTATAGTCCTAGGGTCTAGTGTCTTTATGTAATCCCATATTTTTCGCTGGTCAATGAATTTATCTGTTGATCTTAAACATAAAACTTATTGTGTATATTTAGTGTATATTTTTATTTTTTGTTTAGTAATGGTTGATATGATAGTAAGTAAGACAAACCAACCAATTTTTTCTATTAAAAGTAATTTTCTTAAAATCTAATCCAAAATAATCAGGTTGAGGTCAGTTTTTTTTCTATTTATGCTAATTTCTTTTTTTAGCTTAGAAATCTTTTCTGCTTTTTGATTTCAATTGGATTTTTGCTTCATTTGATAAAATTAATTTTTTCTTCTTCCTTTTTTCACATTTGCCACATTTTTTTTTTGTTTTTAATTGTTTTCTAGTGTTTATTTAATTGTTTTCTTATTTTATTTTTTGTATGTTTTATATTTTTTTTTTTCATTATTTTTTTTTCATTTTTGCTTTTTTTATCATTCTTTTTAACTTTACCTTTTGATAACTTTTTCAACATCCTCCCCATTTTTTTTTCTGCATGCTGTGCATGAAATATGGCAGCCTGAAACTAGTTTTAGTATTCTTAACCTCTTAAATATTTATAGTGTTATTATTATTATTATTATTATTAAGATTATGTGGGATCTCACATCAATCACCCAACAACCAGTGGTTGTTATTGAAATCAGTGACAATAAGTCTCCTAACTTAAACAGGCTCCTGGATTCTATTCAAAGACTGTATGGGCAACATCTTTGGTTTTTATTCCTTTGCATCTACTTTGCACACCCACCATTAACAGAATCTTCTTACCAATGCCTGATGGTGATTATAGGTCTCTTGTGGCACTCTAGTATATCTGAATACCATGCAGTATTATTATTATTATTATTTTTATATGGTGATATTTTGACTTATGTTATGTAATCAATGATTTTAAAAAAAATTTGTTCAGATTTGTCCTCAAGAAATAAAAGTAGAAAGTTCATATTTTTAAACAACTTGTGATTGAACCTGGTATTGCCCAGACATCAGTTAAACCTAAATTGTCTCTCTTGGCTGTCACTAGTTATCTTTTGTATGCATAGCTTGTACCAGTATTTATGTGAAAGGATTCTTCTTCCTGTTATTTCGTTATTGAACTGCATTTGATATTGCCTGTATCATATCAATGCTAAATAATTAATAAACACTTTCTAGGGAAAATAAAACTAGTCTTTAATCTTTAAAATAGTTTAAAATAAGAAAATGAATGTAAAAATATCAACCATTGAAATTTTATTTTTTAATAGTGGCTATTTAGATTAGTTCAACAGTTATGGAATTGTGAATTAGGTTGTTTTATCACCTAAAAAAAATATTTTTAATGGTCTGTAAAAGTGGTGGGTCTTATTTTTTGAAAAAAATTGTCAAAATCCTAAATTTTTTTCCCCAAGGAAATTTGGATACTGAAATTTTGGCTAGTTTTTGGTCTCAAGGGCTGAGCAATTACAATTCACCTTTTTATTTAATGTGACATTCATTGTTGTCAATGATGAATTTAAAAAAATGTGTTATTGAATTCTCACAAATGTGCACTGGGCTTGGAGGTAAGCATGTTGATATTATAAGAGTATTGGGTTTTAAGCACCAGCCCAAGTTTGGCACAAGGCCATTTTTATGTGTTCTTACCCAGGCTTTTTACATTCGGTGTCACCCTTCACCTAGATGAGCAGCTCTCCCGAGTTAACGAGCTCCATCTGCCCGAGGCAGCTAAATGTGAATGCAATGGTTTTGACTTGGATTTGAACTCTCATAATACGATTCCAGAGCCCGAGCTTTTACCAATGCTCCACCATCGTAGCCAAAATATATATATATATATATGTGTGTGTGTGTGTATTCAAGTGTAGGTCACAGAATGAAAAATTTAAAGTGATATTGCTTGGTCCACAGCCTAAATTTACTTGTAAAATGTTCTTAAATCATTTGATCTAAATTATTTATATTCAAATTATATGAATAAATATTTATTTATCTATTTTTTATATTTAAGGATTTTAATTGATGTCATAAGAGAATTGTTTAAGATTTAAGAAATAATTGTGTAAAATAGTTAAATAATTTTTTTAAAGAAAATTTTTAGTTGTTTTCCAAATGAAACAAAACTTGAATAATTTTAAACAAAGATGTAAAGGGAAGTAACTCTAAAATGAAGAAGGAAATTATTCTGGAAGTAATTAAAAATTGCCAAGCTTTTTAAAAGTATTTTTATCCTATTACATACTACTTCTCTGGATCTATAAAAGTCTTTGTGTTATCCACAGCATAAAGAGTTCAAATGAATGTCTTAAAAACGTAAAGGGAAGTCACTGTAAATGTTTATTTTATCAATGCAAGACTGTAAATTTTTAAATGTTTTTTAAAAGTATTTCTTTGTCATCTTAACAGTATTGTTGTTGTTGAATTATTTACTCAAAAAATTTAGTAAAAATTTAATTTTCTTTGCAATGTATTTT
>JAUZSX010111854.1:0-18019 GCA_034780655.1 Idiosepius hallami
TACCGCCGGTAGTACCGATCTACCGAAATACCGAATGTCAATCGGTAGTCCCAGCTCTGATATATATATATATATATGCTTGTGAATAACTGTGTATCTATTTTCAACACACATGTAATTGATAGATAATAATAGAAACATTCCTTTTTTATATATCATTATTTAAATTCAATCAAAATAAATACATATCAACAAAACTTATCATCATGATTTTCAGAAATTTTGAATTAACCTAGAATGGTGCCAGGAGTGAACATTTGTGGCCACAAATGCTAAGAATTTCACAGTTCACTAAAGCAACAAATTTGCTCTGATAAATCAGTTCCAAACTGAATTCTGCCATTATATTGGAGATGGATGTTGTTTTAGTGGTAACCAAAATGCTGATAGAGTCAGTCAGAAAATCAGTGGCAAAGACTAAAGGCATAATGGCATAATATTAGCGATGCTTCCTAGGCATCTGCATTATCTCTGACGTATTCACCACTGGTCTCAGTATTTTCAAGAGAATCTGAACATGGGAATATCCAGATAGCAGCCATGCATGATTAAATTCTATAGAAAAAAATGTTCATTGATTATTCATCACTTAATGATGATTTATCATACAAGTACAATCTTCAGTTTGTATGATTGCAACTCATACTTTTTTTTTCATTTGTTGATAAATATTTATTAAGTTGGTACCCAAAACTGTAATTTGACTCGAGGTTAAGTTTGCCTTGCTATTACAGCCACCAGATTGTCAGTGTATTATTTCAGTTATCTTCATTTACTATATGCAAAGACTCAGGGGCTGTATTTGCCCATTTTTTAAACCAATTTTTGTTCTTTATCAACACAAATTCCATTCCCAAAATAGTGAACCAAATCAGTTGAAAGCAACTGAAAGTAAATGTTATGATAAAACTTTTATATTACAATTTCAGAAGCCAAACATTTAACAATTCATCAACTGCAATTGCTCTTTTTATTTTTGTGTATGTATTGCCATATTTTTATGCATTTATTTATTTTATTAAAAATTCAGATGAAAAAAGGAATAAAAATGAGACATGCTGCAATAAAAAGTATGCTAAGTAAGCAAATAGCTGCAATGATGTGAAAAAGTTGATAATTGAGTGAATAGGATCACTAAGAGGAAAAACATGTTATAGGTAAGAGGTATGTTTGTGAGGAAAGAAATGGAAGTTAGAAAAAGAAAGGGCGAGAAAGACAAAAAGCATACACAAATAACTGAGGCATAAATGGTGGAGTATTTTTAAAAGATCTCTAAATACATTAAATTCAAGAGGCAAATAAAATATTGCTCAGTACATCTATATATATTGTCAATCCTAATGCAACATAGTTTTGCATCTTTTGCAATATAACAATCTACTGATTCTAGATAATTTTGAAAGCTTAGTACTTTATAATAAAATTGCTTCTTTAATTCAATACAATTTTTCCTTGTATATATTTTTATATAAAGATATATACCAGAAAAGTATTGAACTGAACATTTTATATATATATATAATAGAAAAATGAAAGGATGAAAAGTAATATGGTTAATATTATCCTTAGAAAAAAAGTTGTTAAATATTGTAGGATTAAGAATTTAAAAAATTCTGTTTAACATTATATATGAGTTCTTTTTTTCATTTCTAAGTTTAATCTTAATTATATTACTTTTCATGCTGATATTTTTCTAATTAATTCATGATTTTTTCTGGCTTTGCTTTAAAATAATATGTTCTTATTACTCAGGTGCTGGAATTCCAAATTTTGTTAATTTTCTGCATCAATGCCAATTAAATAGTTTCTGGGGTTGAAAACAATCTCAATTCCAAAGTTTAAGTGTTTAGATCCAATAATTGTTGGTTATTTTTTAAAAAACAGCAAAGGTCAAATCTTTTAACTTTGACCCCTTGGCATCTAAATTTAAAGCAGAAAAACAAATTAAAAAGCATGTTTCGTATTAAAAATTTTGCTCAAAATCTCTGAAAAGCGAGCTCCATGTCTAGGTGTCCTTATTGTCAAATTTCAAGTGTTTAGACCAAATAGTTTGGTAAATCTTCATGTCATAAATTCTTCCCAGTTTTTTTTTTAAAAGAAATTCTATTACAAGGATCGAACATGAGTCTTGTTAAAATTAGTCATACAATGCTACCAACTAAGTTACAATGCCAAGACGTTTCAAAGGCTTAATTTAAGATATAAAATTCTTATAAAATCTGACGTTCCTTACATAATCAATCACTTTTGAACACCAATAATCTTCTGTTTTAATGAACAAAAATTGAAAGTTTTTGTTTCAAAAGATAAATACTTATCTGACCTATAATTTTTTTTAAAATTTGATTGAAAATGATTTTTTCTTTTAAACTACTTAAACAAAACAAAAAACTAACACTTAACCATGTATTCAGACACTAACATGTTTGAATGATTAATTCTTAATGATAATTATAAATACAAAATTGAAATATTGAATAATATGCAATAAAGAATGATAGTGAAATTACTAGAAATTACTGAAATTACTTAAAGGGTTTTTCTTTCAAATGTATATCAAGATCTATGGCATGCCAGTTCTAAGTGATAAGCATTGGGAGATAATATATTCCATGAACTTATGAAAACTAGAGAGTTTATTTGCATGAAACAAATAAAGGGTTAAGTTAGCTGTTTGGACAAAGCTTCCAAGTTTTATATAAAGTTTGTCATTTTTGAGAAAGGATTTGTTATGTACAGCTTTCTTCAAACCTGGAGAGCACATTAGATGACTTATTGTAAAGGTAACACTGAAGATGAGAATAAAAGTCTGAATAACTTAAATAAAGCTAATAAATTGTAAATCAGCATCCTAGTCTTTCTGCTTTTAAAAAATTAAATTTGCCTCAACAGGTAATGTTTACTAAGTAAATTGTTGTACCAGTTTGCATATTGATTAGGTTTTTAATAGAGAAATAACTAATCTCAAGTATTTCTAGGGTAACTATTATTATTTAAAAATCTATAAATTTAAATGTACATATAATTTGATAAAGAAATCTCTCCCCACCCCAAAAAAAAAGCTTTTTACATTTCTAATATAAAAAATAAATATTAAAACCTATATTCTTGACTTACAAGAACACATGAATTTATAAAAACAAAAATAAGAAAATTTATGCAGGAAGAATAAAAAAATATACAGAAAAACATTATTTATCTAGAAATTTTACCACATGATACGAATGAGCAAATTAGTTTTTAGTAACTACACAATACTATAAAAATGTTAAGGCAACAAAACAAAAAATGGCAAGGAGAATACATATATTCATATTCGACAACAGTTTGGTGCTCACCAAGTAAATATAATATTCAACAACAGTTTTGCATAATTCAAAAACAATCTCTTAACTATTTAATTAGAATTGAATATATTAATATTCATTAATTACAAATTGATCCTTGCAAAAGTCAGGTTAGAGCATAGAAATTAATTATTGAAAATGGATGTAATCTTTATAAACCTTTAATATTTTCTGGAATGACAAAAATTATTTTCATTTTTATCTAAGTCTGATAAAAATAAAGCCCAACCAAATCACTGTAATAGAAAAATAAAGCTACAAAAAGTGTTTCTTCAATTATAATAATTTTGTCTTTTTTTTTTCATAATTCTAGAGAATAGTTTCTACCTTTGCAAAATAAGATAAAAATCTTAGTATATATGATCAAACAATAATTAGTGTTGCAGGCATTGCATAAAAGATTTTTATTTCATGCATCCCAGGCTGTTATGTCACTTTTTATTTTCAGGAAATGCTCTTCGGAATAATTGATAACTAGTTCCCATTTTTTTGGTGTATAAATAAGCATTTACATAACCAAGGTTGTGTCTACAGATAGATTGACATTGGGATTTATACGTTAACTATGCTTGTTATATGCTATTGAAACTGAATTAAAAAAACTGATCATATGCATTGTTTGAATTTTCTGACTAAGGAAGAGTTCTTTATTTTTATTTTATTAGTTCATGGCATAAATGATTTTCTTGAGAAAGTTAAAGTTTAAAGGATGAACAAAGAAAAATAGACAGGCCAATGACATTTTAAATGTGTTTATCCACTGTGTATTTAAAGGAAAATAAGAATTTATCATCACACATATTGTGCACAAATTTCAAATCTAAATATATCCAGCAAATCATTGCACTTAAACAACAGTCACGAGTCTCTTAGTAGAATGTACATGCAACCTAAAGAATTTTTAGCTTTCTCCTTTGCTGATGATCAGTCTAATTCCCTACTGGAAAAAAAAAAGTATACAAAGAAAAATCACGACTTCATAAATGTTTGTGCATACACCATCAGCAATGATAATAATAGTTCAAATGATGCAAATATTACTAATTGTAAAACCCTTATCTTAGAATATCAAATAAAGAAAGAAATGAAAAGATGAAAATAAAAGTTCATACAATCCAAATAGTAATATTTTAACCCTTATCATGGGATTCCACAAAAATAATCATTGTGTAGATAACAATGAAGATGAGTATAACAATCTAAGTTATCCAAATAGTAACAGTTGTCAAGTCCCATCTCTCAAATTTGATAATTTTCTACAATTATAATTTATAGAATTGTATTATACAAATTATATAGTTAACATAAAAAAAAATTGACTTATATATAGAGAGTACTTATTTGGAAGCAGACAGAGGATCACATGACATCTTTTAAATTGCTTAAACAGTAAAATGGTTTGCCAAATGTTCTGAACTATTTCTGATATTCTTGCATTGTCATAATGGAAAAATGAAAACTACTTCACTGTTATCTTTATCCATTTTACCCTTTAAAATAATACAGTAAACAATTATGTACCATTGAATTTGACATTGTTTACACCTATAAAATAGATTCTTAACTAATTGAGTTGCAACACCTTTTTTGGATTCAATGTCTATATATAAAACTCAAGTTGTGTATATGCCTCCAATTAGCATTTTTCTATCCTCTCAAACATATACTTATTTGACAAATCATTCTGCAGTTTATTTTATGTAGTAAACTCGACAGACATTCAGATTATTTTCTACTTTTATTTTTTATGAATTGGACCACCATTCTACATAAAGATGTCTTGCATGAATACAAACAATATAGCACATTTATTTTTTTAACAAATCATCAATTTTAAAATGGGTGTTAAATATGGACATCAACTTGGAGTTTAAGTACTTATCAATTATTTAATTATTTGGTAGTAAATTGATCCCTGACTTTTAAACCACTCTTCTACACAAACTATACAAAAATATAATTTTTTTGACATATGACATTATCCAATCCACTGAGTTGGGTGATATCTATATAAAAAAAACAACATAATAGGCACTTTGTATGCACCTCGATTCACTTACTTTTATTGCCTTTTTTTCATGTATTTCAAAGAGGTTTTGGATATATGTTCTGCAAACAACCTTGCTCCTGGTGACAATAAATGTCTTTATAATTTTATAATGTATAAATTTTATGGCATCTCATATTGCCATATTTTCCAGTATTTTTTTTGATTTAGTGTTAAATTCATACTCCGAAAATTTATGTAATTTTTGAATTGGGAAATGGATTTGCACTTGGTTTCAACCTTTCCTATCAATGATTATTATCATTTTGAACTCCTCTCTGTCTTTTTGTCAGTCAGATTTTTGTGTTGGCTCCTTTGGGCCTTTATCTTATCCGAGCACAAGTTGTTTTTCATCATGAATGTCAATTAAAACCCTTAGTTTCAAATGTACATTAAGTTGGGCTCTAGCATACATTAGTAAAAATGAAATAAACTCATCTCTAACTTTTTGACAGTATTTTTGCATAAATTAGCTTGTTTTAGAACTATTGGCAGTCAATAGTCATTTTTCTACACTCTTAAAATTCATGTTTGGCCTTGCATCTGCCAAATATTTGGTTTTTACCCTCCTATTTCATTCACTCCTGCATGAAAAATGAGGACACTTTTAAATCACACAATGCTTTTAGAATGCCAGGTTATGGGTTGCTAGTAAAATATTAGAAAGGAAAATATGACAAAAAAGGATCACTTAGTTACCAAGGCAAAAATTAGCTTAAACAACAACAACAACAACAACAACAATAGCAATCATTACCAAAACCAATACAACAGCTACTATAATCACAACAACTTCTATTACAACAATAACAAAAAGAAAAGAAAATCAAGAAAATCACAAATAAAGATGCAAATAAGAATATCTGCCCACATTGAGAATATGAAACATCAATGAGATTTTGCTTTTCTTGCTAGCAGTAGCTTCAATTCATTTTGATTGCTGTATTTCTCAAATTATTTGAGAAGGTGACTAAATTATCATCCATAAAGATATGCCACCACTACGACCACCATCAACAATAACAGAGGACAAAGAAAAAAGCCATTTTCTTCACTATCAAAAGTTATAATATAAAGCTTTAGAATAGAAGTTGAGTCAGGATGATGATGATGATGTCTTTCATTTCTAGAACTTACAATCATTAAGATGATCGCAATATTATATTAAAAATTTCAATTGATAACTAATAGCTTTTAAATTTTAGTTTGCGTCTGTTATTTTGTTTAAACTAACAGTAATTTTCAATAAAGATTTATTGGCACTTCTGCTTAAGATGCTCATTTTTATGCTTACCCTGCACTAAGATATTCTGATGTTGATTGAATTCATTGAATTACATTTTAGAATGTAAAGAAAATAACAATTGATGTTTTGGAAACCATTACAATTCTGTCTCCAGTTATCCACAAACAAATGCTTTTAATCTGAATATAATTTTTTTCTGAATAATTGAAAATAATCCCTCAAAACCTGTGCTATTTTTATTCCTACATCTTTTTATATGATGATCAATATGAGGGTAGAAGTTGAAAACATATAGTGTAAATATCAAAGCCTCATTATGTTAATATGTTGACATATGAAAAGAATATATCAATTGAGACAAACAATTTAAGAAATGTAGATAATGCCTTATAATGGAAATGTAAAGAGATATTCTCAAAAGAATAAATTATTACAAGAAAATCAGTTCAAGCTGCACAGATATAAAAATTCAGTCAGACATATACTAGTAAAAGATTATTACTACAAATAAAAGGTTGATAATCAGAAGGATTATTAGTTAAAATAATCTTATCAGTGGTTGGAGGTCAGCATGATTTTGTTGGCTTAATTCAATTTACAAGAATCAAGGCCTTTATTAAAAAACGTGATTTTAAATCTTCACCACATTTGTTTGGGACATTTAATCTACTTATGGTCACTTTGATGTTTTTTAAGAATTGATTTAAGTAAATATATTTTTGTTTGGGATATGAAGAAATTTTGATAAAAAAAACAGAAACTATAGTTAAAAGAAAAGAAAAATATAGTCCCAGTTACTGCCAAATATTTGGCAATTTATTCATTAATACTTAGAGAGAGATAAAAATAAATTTTATATTTCAATTTTTTAATAGAGTCAATCATTAAAAATTTATTAAAATTCAGGTAATCATTTAATCATCATTACTTTTTTTTGGCTAACAACTTTTTAGAAGAACAATATTAACCTAATTATTTATCTAGAGGATGAAAAATATTGGAAATAGAATAGGATTAAGAGCTGGATTCCAAAAGTAAATTTATAGTCAAATTAAATTCTTACTCCATTAGGGATGCAGTTAAGGGAATAGAGTGAGAGCTTGAAAATCACTGCTTTAGACATTTAAAAAACTTTAAGACCAGAGTTTTTAAATAAAGAAAGTTAATATTAGTGATACAGTTCTGTAGCTTTTTTGTTTATACATACACAGATACTGTAGTTGTACCTTTAAGAATAAAGAGGAATACAAAAGGCATTTAAATTTTAACATAACAATTATAAGAAGACTAGTTTAAATTGAAAAATGTTGGACAATTGCTTCTTCTAATTATTGCTTGCTTTCACTGTTCATTTGGATATTTCTAAATTCTCCATGTAGGCACTCAATAAAATTTATTATCATATACTCATCCTGACCTAAAAATAGGTGTAGTTAAAATGGATATTAGGAATTATATGTTTAATCATTTTGGGATAAAAGCTTACATTCTTAGTTAAATTTTGACATAATCAGGCAAACAAATTTTTTTTTTATTCAACATTTCTATAATTGTAAAAATGCATTTATTTACTCTTTTTTCATGATGAATCTTCTATATTTCTTATCAGATAACAATATCAATAAAACTTTTATAGAAACATGGGATTTCTAATGAGATGTTTTTATGTTAACATATTTTTTAATATTATTATCATCTAATGCTTTAAAAGGCATATTTAGTGTTTTTTATTATACTTAAAAGATTGTGCTTATTTTGTTTATTATTGCATATACATGTAGTTCTTTTTATTAAATTAACTGATAGTTTGTAAAAAATGTTAGCTTTATCTCCCATTTGAAAAGTTGTGGGTTTGAAAAATATATTCATTTCAAGTCTAATGGTCATGAACAAAAGTGGTGTTTTAATTTCCATTACAGTTAATCAATGAAGCAAACCAACATTTTTCATTGAATAAGATATCCATTTAGAATCTTTTAGCAATAAGTCAATAGTTGTAAACCATATGCATCATACTAATTTTGATGGCATCCCTCTTATATATATATATATATATATATATATATATATATAAAGATAGATATCTAGATAGATATTATTTTTTTTTTTAGTTCCTCCTTTTCATCAATATGCTCTTTTTGTTTCTTGGTGAATCAATTCATTCAATAATACTTGTATTTCAGAGTAGATTAAAACACCATGTTAAGAACAGCATATCAATATATTTTAGAAGCATTAGCAGTGATCTGTCCATATTTTCTTCAAATACAACATTGCATTTGGTTGGTCAAAATATTCCTATTTTTGGAAAGAATGCCTTTTCTGAAACAAGAATAATTTGTAATTAGAGTAAATAAAAAATGGAAATAATGAAAAGAAAAGGATAGGAATAAGATTATTGAAATCAAGGATTAAATGCAATTAGATCAGATAATCCTGTTATCAGTAGTTCTAATTCCAATAATAATGATAATAATAAAATAATAATAATAATGTTGACCCTTGAAATTCAACGAAGATTTGTGCACCAAATTAGAAATTAAAAAAATAACTTTTAACCCTTTCACAATTAACTAATTGCTTTTTTGTTCAACTTTTTTCCTTTCTGATTTCCATTAGTGAGGTTCTGCCTAGGTTTCTCTGTTTAATAACATATTAATCTTTTATGCTGGAACTATTTTTAGAAGAGATGTTAAATTTCATTCTTTCTATTTAACTCAGACCTTGGAAGGATGAGTGGGGAGAGGGTTTGTGTTTTGCAAAAAGTATTAGAATGAAACTTGAGCACACCTTCTAGCATAAGATTGGAGAAGGCAAACAAAACATTACCCTTAAGATTAAGGCAAGAGCACTTGCAGTTCAGTAATGGCTGTCACATGAAAATAGAAAATTTGGACTGAGTGATAAAAGAAAACTGTGGAATGAATATCCTTTATAAAAATTATTTCCATTAGATTCAATACTTGGATTATTATATTATTTTCTTGACATTGGAATAAATCAAATATTTTCATAATTTAGAGCTCCTTTTTTCTTTTAATTTAATGCTGCCAAATTGTTTTGGATTTAACAATTCTTAACAATGAGAGTTGAGGACTTCCCTTTAAACATCTTTTTTTTTCTCCACTAAATTCGAACCACTTTTGTTTTCTTCTAAACTAATGTTGATTTATTTACATAAATCAATTGTTTTACAAGAAAAATCTGTACCTTTAACATTAATGTACCCTTAACATGTAACCCAGTGAATTTTCTAATCAAAGTTTAAAAAATTACAAATTATTAAAAATACAAAATTCAATTAAAAAAAAAGCTGTAATTAAAAAAAGAAAAAAAAAGGAAGAACTTTAATTTTGGTTTATAAAAACAAGACAAAAAGCTGAGATGAAAAGAGACAGCAATATCTAAATGACAATAAGAATTTAGAAACTCAGATATAAATACTTTAAGATAAAATACTGATTTTTTGTACAGCAAATCCTAACACAATTACAACTTTTACTACTGCTACTCATTCAACAACAACAATTACTACTACTATTACTATTAATGCTGATAATGAATAATGATAACAATGACAATGAGCAATGACTGTAGAAAGCAAAAACAATTACAGCCACAATTATAAAAACAGAATTTTAGTGAAGAAAATAATGGGTAAAACTTTAATTACTGGTCTTAGTTTAATATCTGAGAAATTGATCTAAAGCATTCTTGTTACACAATATTGTGCAAAATACACTTGAAATATGTCCAAGATTATAAACTGTCACTTAAATATTGTCAATAAGGCAAATGTCAGTGATGGTCAGCTACAGCATGTTTTTGGTTTTTTTAAAAAAAACATAATGGGTCAAAAATCCAGTGAAAAAACCTGTTTTCTGACACACCTCAATGAAAAAATGCCACAATTATAAGAATGGCATTTAATCCCAATAAAGTTTTCAGTATCTATAAAAATATTGATAAATATAGTAGAATATGGATTAAGATATATATATATATATATATATATATATATATATAGAGAGAGAGAGAGAGAGAGAATTGCCCAACATGTGCCCTATTCCATTCGGGTACACCAACCTATTTCTGGATCTGTGTTGTCTGGGTCGGCCAACATCTAATGGATAATAAGGAATGTGGCCTAGCATACTTCCAGGATTGTTTCTCTGTCCTACATAGTGGCACTAAGTTCCATCTGGCGATCCTTGAGGCTCTGGCCATTAGGTCTAAGCCTCCTCTGTGCAGACAGAGAGACTTCTGGTTGTCACTCGAACTAATGGAATGTTCCAATAGGCCTGTTTTAGATTAGGCATTGTCCCCTCTCCCTTTTTTTTCTTTTTCTTCTTTAATAAATATTTTGTTAACTATAAAAAGAAAATTAATTTTATTTTTAGTTCTCAGACTTAGCCCTTGAAAAGTTGTCTGATGAAAAGCGCTTTGGGTACCCACCTTTCCCTCCTTTTGTGATCACCGCATCCATTTATTTTAACGTAATCATTGATTAATCTATCCGTTTATTTTAGTCGATCTTCTGTTTTAATAATAAGTAAAATATGATTGGGCTGTTTTATATATATATATATATATATATATATATACTCTTAAAAATCTTCATGGTCTCCTTCATTCACTTACAATGGATATATAAACTACAAGTATTCAAGTTCTTGTTCAGATATATTTTGATTTTGATGTTGTCATGGCAATTGGTCTTAATGGTAATTAATGCATTTTGTTTCTTTTTGTTTTGTTTTTTTGTATCCTATTTTTATTTTGTTGGGGATTTGATGAATGTTAAATGTGAGAATGTCGGTATTTGTATTTATCATTCTATCAGATCTTTTTACTATTTGAATTCTTTTGACATTTTGTCCTGATCTTTTCCAAAGACCACAGAGCATTTCCTAGATCTTGACTTGGCTAGTGTTTAATGTTTATCATTTTTAGTGTTTAATGTTTAATGTTTTCATTTTTAGGTGGTCAAAAAGTTCCAATTGGAAAATTTTTGTTGTTTTTTTTCAGTTTGTTACTTCTATTAGTAGTGTATCATTACTTAGTTTTTTGACTGTTTTTGGTTTAGTTTTGCCTTTCTATTTTGAATAGAGACATATTAGTTATTGCTTCTATAATGATACATATAGGAAAGGTTTGTTTTCACGTTTACAGTTTTTGATTCTGAGCTGGTGAGGTCAGAGACTTAAAAATTGAAGCCTTATATGGGAGGTGTTCGGGGGAAATCATTCATACCATCACAACAGACATACTGAAGGAAATACTTGACTTGTTGGTAAATCTAAGCACTTAGCTTGCCCATTTTTATTTTTTTTTCAGTCATGTTGGGTCTATTGTCCACCAAGTTGATTGAATCTTCAGTTACTGCTTACTAAATCCATTAATGGTATAATGTAGAGAGCTTGAGTGCACTTTCTTGTTATATTTGTCAGATTTAGAGCTAGATGTGACCAAGTGCTTGTTTGGGCTGGGCCTGTCCAACCACCTGTCTTAGCCCAAGTAAGGGCCAAAGTGATATGCAGCAGAATAATATCATTGGCATGATCTGCTCAACCACAACGATCCCATCCTTAAACATTATGGGTTACCACCCTTTGTCAACAGGTGGCCCCATTGCAGATAAAGCAATATAGGTATTCTAATGCCCCATCATTAGGGCATCTTAGAAAAGAAGACTTGGTGAGAATAATACAGAAAGAAGCTACATTTGGAATTGCATCAGAATATAGACCTGCCTTTCATGTTTATAGGTAATAAATAAATTGCTATTTATGTTGTTGATTTACAGAAAATGTAAATGAATATGAAATGAAATACAAGTAAATATAGTAAAATTAAATTTGGAATAAAAATAAATAACAAAGATAGTAATATTAAATATGCATAAAAATAAATCAAAGATGAAGAACAATTATAAATATCCAAGTTTTTGAGATGAGTTTTGATCAATAACAATATTCAAATGATTCAGACTTTTATTTTCATCTTTATTGTTATACTCACAATGTTTTCGATGACATAAATTGGGGTTTTAGCTTGTTGGTTTAGATAACATTTTTTAAAAAAAAAAATAAGTTCAATTCTGATTGCAGGCAGAAATAGCTAGGAGGCACCAGTTAATATTTACAGATTGAGAGTAGATTACCCACATGGATTAAATGAAGAGTTTGGTTTGTACTTCTATATAGATTCCTATTTTCAACATGAAGCTTCAGGTTTGTTAATTGATAAAGTAGTTTTAAAAGAAATGCCTTTTATTTTCTTATAATTACATTCAATTGGATCAGAGGGGATTGAAAACTGCATTGTTATAATGAAACTTTAATCTCTCTGTTGATGTGAGTCACTACAAAAACAACCCTTATCATGGATGTGCATCAGAAGCAGAAATATGTCATTGAATTCCTCCATATAGAAACAATTGATACGATCAAAATTCACTGGTGCCTAATTGATGTTACGAAGCCAACGCAGTTGATGTCAGCACAGTTGTCGATTTCAGAGTGGTGACAGAGATTTAAGTGATAAAGCAAGTTCCTGATGCAAAAATAAAACGCTTCATTCAAGGCTGCTTTGAGAATGGCAATTTTTTTAACAATAACTTTAAAAAATAAGTGGCATTACTTTTGGAATGAGCCTTGTATGTAAACAATTTTTAGAAGCTTAAATTATGTAATTGAACTCATATATTTTATGTAATATCCAGTATTTTGCAAATATATTCTATTATCAATGCTGAAAGCATTTGAATGAAAATCTTTCATATTATAATTGGTTGTCAAAATGATGATTTATGATTGTTAATATTTTCTTTTTCATTCTTTTTTTAAGTTGTTAGATTATTTGTCATTGCAAATACATCTCTAATTTGTCTACCAGGAACTAGTTTTGATTTTAGTTTTGAATTCACAATATTTCTCCTACTTAAATATTATTTTATGAAATAATAGCAAAAAAAAAATCAAAAGTCAGAATGAGAAATAAATATGAATAAATGTTCTGAAATAAGTTAGAAAATGGAATGAATTTAAACCAAATTATTAATTAACAGAAATGCAAAATCATTCACAGCAACTTTTTAATATTTTTAAGGTCTGACTTAGTAATCTGGACTTCTTAGAGTTTGCAAACTATTGACTTGATCTTAAACATATCAAGGGGTAGGTAGTTTATTAGTTATTCATTGAAATCTTATGGAGATTAGATTTAAAAAAAGGAAATTTGAAAAAAAAAAACACCTTTGCAAGAAGAATAAAATTGGTCTTAGGAATATACTTATTCATTTTCCTTTTGTGATAGAGTTCATATTGTGAAAAGTTAAAATTTTTAAAACAATTCGCTAATAGAATAACATGTATTGATGAAGAAGACAGCCAATAAGTTGGTTTTACGTGTTAACAATGTTAAAAAATAAACTCTATTTGCTATTTTATCAAATGCTTTTAGAAAGAGTTTTTTTAATTAAAAAATATCATAAATCATTCATAAAAAGCAATTTGTTTAAGAATTATTTGTCACATCATAAAATTCTTAGACTAAAATAGGAAACATAAAAAAAGAAAGAGAAAAAGTCATTTTGTTTTGTTTTCATTATTCTTGGGATTTTCCATTGATTATATTCTGTAAAAGATCTATTGACTATTTCCAATGAGGATCAGGTAGAAAATTTAGTGATTAGTTTTCATTCAATTATTTGCTTTAGTTTTTAAATATTGCTAGTTGCATTAACTAACCTATAACTTGAGGGAATTCATAAAAGAATTCAAAATATTGTTGAAGACATTAGTCCAAATGTAAACTTGTTAGAGCGAGTAAGAGTTTAAGTTGAATATTATTATATATACTTGGTGAGCAGCATCAACCAAGTTTGGCATAACGCTATTCTTAAGGTGAATGCAATGGTTTAGACTGCGATTTGAACTCGTGTACTATGATTCCAGAGCCCGAGCTTTTACCAATGCTCCAACTTCGCTGCCCATTTAAGTTGAATATTATAATTCAAAAGCTAATTTTACTGAACTTATACAATTCAAGATCTTTGATATGAATAAAGTGGTCCAGTCTGATGTAATCTGTTATCAGAGATATATTTATGTGAATATATTTTACATGAGATAGAAAGCAAGAGAGAGAGAGAGAGAGAGGGAGCAAAAGAAGGAGGCAAGAAAGTTTTTGTATGAATTAAAAGTAAAAAAAAAACTGAAAAAATATTTAGATTTAAATAATAATAATGATGATAAAAAATCGAATAAAAGTCTGCAACAAGAATGACACATAAAAAAATTAAATGAAGTTTATTATCATGACGCAAAGAAAAAAACACAAAAATCTGCAAAAGATAAAAAATATTTAAAATGATATGATGATCATCATGATGTTTATAAGGTGGAAAAATAACTTTGAGAATTATAATTATAGAAATTCTGTATCAATGCCAAAAAAAAGTAATGGATTGTTAAAATTACCTAAAATTTAAAATTTTTAAATTTACACAAAAATATGAATATAGGTAAAAATAATTTAATTTTGAGATAAACTTTAACATTATTGCCTTATTTTGTTATAATTTATTTTATGATTTCATTTTTTTAAGCTGAAAAAGAATTAATCCACTATAATAGGATAATAGTGAAGGGTCAGATTATCCCATTTAGTCATAAAAATAATTCTTAGCAATTAGTTTAACTATATTACTAAAATAACAATTTCATTGCAAAAAAATCAGAAATATATATTTTTAACAAATATTACATAGGCAATGAAGATATTTTAAACCCTTACACTTGGCTCATCTTATTTGCATAAAACCTTTATCCCTGTTTTAATATGGTAAGGTCTCTTATGGTCAGTATCAATCATGGACAATGATGCATCCTTGTTCAATGCCATGTTGTGTGAAATTTCCTTACCAGGTTGAAGTTATGCCCACTTTCCATATTACCAAAGGAATGGTAAGGGCCAATACAGTTTGACATCAACAGTGTCGTGAGGGTTGCTATAGCATAACTGAATGTGACTGCAGACTACTTCACGGACTCTTAATTTTCATTTTTTATTAATTCAACCAAGATTTATCTACCCAGGTTTTTGAGATCAAATAAATTATTCTCCAAAGTTAATGAGTTCAATATGCCAGAAACCAACTGAGAAGAAGCATAATGGTTTAGCTGGGATTTTAACTCAGTTATGGTGAAGAAGTGATAGAAGCCTATAAAACAGAAAAAGAACCTACATAAAGTCAGTCACCAAACTGAATTGAAATGCAAAGGAAAAAATTATCATAGTATTTTCATCAAATAAATTTTTGAATTCACTTTAATTTTACTGAATATTATCATTTTTTCTAGTTATCCAAACCTTTGTAAATTGGGTTTTCAACTCTGAAACTAATTAAAATAATTTTGTTTGATATTTGCTTTTCCATGTAAGTATCCAGTGTCATGTTTAGCTACATAACGGCCCCGATGCAGAATACATCTTGCGCCCCCTTTACCCTAAAAAAGGCAAATTTTACCCACTCAACTTACGGGGGCCTTCTATCAAAGACTATATATATATATATATATATATAAATACATATACAAATAGTTAGGGTTAGTTAATCCTAATGATTATTCATTTTGGTAATTTTTGTCCATTTCAAAAGATTTGTGAAGCCAAAGAGCCTCGCGGCCCTTAGGGAGCTTGTGCCCGCAATTGAAAGGTCTGCGGGGACCCTGTAAGTATCTGATGTTAATGAATGATAAATTTGTAACCTTTCAAAGCTTAACCAAAAATTTTGCCTGATTCTTTTTTAAGCAGCCTTTTTTGAAAAAAGCATCCAAAGTAGCAATATGAAAAGAAAAGAAATAATACATCCCTATAAATTTATTATTTTAACGGTAATGGTAGTTAGCAAATGTTAAGAAAACTGGAGATAAAGACAAAAAAGATTTTCATTTTTTAGAAGAAACAATACCTTCACTTCAAGAGCTTCTGGGATAGTTTCCACAGATCTGGCAATTGGAGCCCCTGCACCAGTGCGGCGTAGTTGAAGAGTCTGTGCATCTGGTCCAAATGCGGAGCTGAGGGGTCCATGAGTTGGTGAGCCTTCATGAAAAGTCCCAATTTCAGAGTCCCCTTGATCCTGTAAACCTCGACGAGATATAATATGCCTCATACTAGTGGTCTTTGTCTTTTGCCTTTTTATCTTGAAAGTCTTTCGACTTTTGGCATCCTGGCGTTGCAAGCGATGTTTGGCTGGGTCATGGTCTGAAGTTTCACTCAAAGCTTCTTCTTCAGTCATGGCTCCACTTACTGTAAATTAAAAAGTGAATAAAATAGTTTGTAACTTATTAATTATTCTGTGTACAAAGATTAAGAATATATAGTTTGCTTCATGTTCAATTCATGAAAACTAAGGTTTTATTGATATTCCATATACATGTTAGAGTGACAATATCTCTCCTAGTATTCCATTCCATTCCAGTCAAGGATTGTAGTATGTAACACATACTTGGGTCTTCCTCACATATATCACACCTGTAATCAGGTCCTTTAGTATTCTGATAATAATTAGTATTATGTGATAGAATAACTGTCAGGATTAGTTGAGTAACTCATTAATTAAATATATAGAATAAATTGAATAAATTAAAATAATCTCATCTGGCCTTAAAAGAATTTAATGTAGAGACATTCACTGCCGATGAAGGTATTTCATTCTTTAAATCAAATACTTTCTAAGTAAAAGCACTCTGTCTCAAATTTGTTTTACAAAATTTTTAATAAAGTTATTTCCAGCAATATTGAATAAATCAAAGTTTGCTGAGTGAGAAAAAACACTTCACTCATGCGACAATATGCTTAATTTTAAAGCAAACTTACTAATTCAACTTTCTTTACTCTTTCCTGATATAAAGGGTTTTTCAAATTATTTATATTATTTATTCTAGTAAGAAAAAGGTTGCACCTGCACTGTTTACATGATCATCATGGCATTCATTTTCGTATACAATTCCGGCTGGTTGAGGATTATTGTCTGGGCTTCCTTGTCTAACGTGGAAGGAAATAGTTGCCTGCCGCTGTAACTTAGGTGAACCATTTACTTCTGGAAGAAAAATACCACATCTATTGTTTATACCAATAAACTATTTATCTTGTAGTAATTCAATTCATACAAAAATAAGTGGATTTTAAATCATAAAAAAAGGAATAATTATTTCTATTTTCTAGTAAAGGCAGTTATTATTATAATTGTCAGTTGTCTGAAGGTTTACTCAACAGATCTTTGATTTACCAAAGTTTGGGCAAGAGTGCCGTTTCACGGAATAAATAGCCTCGACCCCTTTTTCACATAAAAGGAACGGGTTTTCCCTAATC